>JANHAO010028969.1:0-10484 GCA_026873985.1 Saraca asoca
GATTGAGCTTCAAGATGCTGTGTATCATGAATTTTGCTTGCATCCTTGCTAGTGATAGGATTCTCATCATTGCTGAAAAATCCCAGGAGTCTTGAACCTTTTTGTTATTTTGACTTTTGTGTTTTGCTTTATGTTTTGTTTTGAGTTTTACCCGGGAGTGCAAAAGTTAAGTGTGGGGGAATTTGATAATAAAATATTTAAATCATTTAATTGTCCTCTCACTGAGCTTCTTAGGGTCTAAAATGATTTATTTGAGCTATGATTATTGCACATTCAAGTTTTGTATCAATTGGGAGCTTTATGAAAAATTCTGCATAATTTGGCCATTTTGAGTGGTTTCTATAATCTGGTCATAACTTATGCTACAATTATCCAATTAATGTGATTCTTATCTTGTAGGAAAGCTAAGACATAGATCTAAAACTTTCATGAAGACCTCTAGGGCTGAATCACCCATTTGGATATCTGAAATTAGAGTTCAATATAAAACCAGAATACTATCTTAGGCAGCCTGACTTCCACACATTTATCATGCAATATCTAGAGTTATAAAAGTCCAATTGAGCTGAAACTAAGTCCAAATCTTATGAAGACTTCCAGACCTGAATTGATCATCTTGGGCATGCAATTTGAGCTGTAGGACAGAAGTAGGATGTTGCAAAAATAGGCCTCTATAGAATTTGGTTTTAAGGCCCCCAATTAGCATAAAACTTGGGCCCAATGATTACTTCTTGCGCCAGGTCTACACTCCATCAAAAAATCAATGAGCAACTAGAAAAGTAGCCTACAAAAATGCACAAAAAGCAAAATGAGTGGCAAAAGAAGATGGTAGCAAGCAAAAGTGACTACACTAGCCTCCATCATTGCTCCTACTCCACCAACTAGCAGCTAACTTCTTCCTCCTAGTGAGCACTCTTCAAAAAGGGCAGAACAGAGTAGTTTTAGAGGTACTTTTTTAGCAGAGTTGTATTGGGACAGTTTTGGTTTTTCTTTTTCATAAAATTTTGTTTTCCTTCCCTCAATGGATGACTGAACATCGTCTAATCAGTCCAAGGGGCTGATAACTTGAAGATTAATGTTGAGGTCTTGATTCTTCATTCTGCATCTTGTTGGTCATTGCTCATCCTTTCCTCTTTGTTTTTATTGTTTGTATCTAAATTGGATGGCTCTATTTGGTTTAGATATTAATAAGATTGTTGCTTAATGATTAACTATAGGAGGAGGATAGGAAAACTAAGCAATTTATCAAGCTTTTGATGAGTTGTTTACTTGGCTGAACCCAAATGCTATGTGCTTAACTAGTAAATGGTTCATTAATCATTCTAAGGCTTCTTGTTTGATTTAAGGCCAAAAATATGATCAACAATTGAATGAATGCTTAGTGACCAATGATGGATTAATCTAAAGTTTGGTGATTCCCTTGGACTGGTTATTACTTGAACTCATTACAATTTTTGTCTTGCTATTTTTCCTATCAATTTAGCTTCTGTAAACCAACCCCCCTCATTTATCTCTTAATTTGATTGTTATTATTAGAAGATCTAAGGGCTTGACCTGGTATTGCCTTATACTACAAGTAGAGTAGGGTAATCTAGTTTATAAATTCTAATTCTGACTGGTTCGATAGTCGGTCACTCACCCTCGGATGAGTTTTCATTTTTATGAGGTAGGCTCTTAGGCCGTCTCACCCTCGATTTTGTTTTTGTTGTCGCGAGGTAGGCTCTCAGGTCGTCTCACCCTTAATTTTTTTTTCATTGTCGTGAGGTAGGCTCTCAGGTCATCTCGCTCTCGATTTTGTTTTCATTACGAGGTAGGCTCTTAGGCCATCTTACCCTCAGATGAGTTTTTGTGAGCCTGTTGCTAGCTAGGTAGCATTTCTGAGTTTTATCCAATCAGCTATGAATTCGATAGGTTCATCGTAAAGTGGGTCTTTTCAAACAATGTTTCGCTGGATAATTCATACAGAGGTTTCAAAATCCTAATCAATCTTACGAGAATGTTATAGGATTAGAATATGGTTCTGATGGAAGGCTTTGGCTTTCAGCCAATGACTTGTTAGGTTTGCTGAGCTTGCTATTCTAGCGGCCTTACTATATAATCTTGTAACCGACCCTTTCTAATGAAATCTTTTATGGCATCTTTTAGCGCCAACATTCTGAGGTAGTGTGTCTGACCTCGTTGTGATAAGCACAGAATTTGCTTGGATCTCTGGACTTGATGGAGGCTTTCATTGGCCTGGGCCTCCCAAAGTCTTCATTGTGCCTTTGTACGGCAAAAATCCTATCCTTTGTGTCTGACAAGATGGCGTAGCTTTCGTAGCGACCTCCAGATCACTGAGGTCTTGCCTTTTTCACGAGTTGAGAACTGGGGTTGTGACTACGACTCTCATTGCCCCTCTTTTTGCTCACAGTGGGACCACTGGTGTCCGCTCTAGGCTCTTCAGCCCCAAAAGTTTCTTCCCATCTTATTTGTTTAATAGCTCACTCATAAAATTTGGTGAGGTCTCGAGCTAGGGATTTTTAGTGGCTTTTGTATAGCTTTCCATCTTTGCAGAGTCCCATAGAAATTGCTGTTAAGATGCTTTCCTCCGATAGGCTTTCCATAGAGTTGGCTTCATGCCTAAACATGACTATATAATCTTTTAGTGATTCACTCTTGTGTTGAAAGATCTTTACGAGGTGGCAAGGAGGCATGAGCTACCTTTTCAATGCTCGGTATTAATCAACAAACTTTCTCTGGCATTCTTCTCAACTATTGACGCTGTGAGCTGGGTGGTTTCTAAACCATGCCTGAGGTATTCCTCTTAGTGTGGCCGGGAAGACACGACATTTCACTAGAGGGTCAGTTGTCTGAAGGTCCATTTGGATATTGAAAGCATCCAAATGGTCGCTTGGGTCACTTTTCCCATCGTATTACAGGATCGCGAGTACTTTGAATTTCTACAAGAGGGGTTGCATTTTGATCTCCATAGAAAATGGTGAACTTTCCTCGTACTGAGGTTGGTTACTTTGAGGTCACGAGTACTCTTCTAACTGCTTCAACCTTTGGAAGACTTCCTCCATTATCTGGTCTCATGTTTTGGGTCAAGGGGTAGAGCTCTCTGCTCATTGTGAGCCCTCCAGTCGCTGACTAATGCGATCTTCGTGAGTTTCTTTCCAGGCTTCTTTACGGAGCTATTGGAGTTGTACCATGATTTCTCCTTGTCTTTGTGTGCCTTGGGCTTGTGCTTGTGCCAATGCTTTCACAGTTTCAGCCAACTCTTTCACCGTACCTTCAAGTGCTTGCTGAGGTTGGGGAAGCACTTATGCCTCTCCTATTTTGGGGGAGTTATTTTACTGGTAATGAGTTCAGTAGTAGGAATGTCTGTTAGCTGTGTAGCTAGAGTGTTTGAACTCCTTATGGTCCTTCTTCTTGCCATTGTAAAGTTACAAGGAGCACTTCAGGAAGTAGATGGGTCCCCACAAAAGGCACCAAAATGTTGATTTTAGAATTTGGTTCACACGGAAAGCCCAAATTCCAGCCAATGGAGATGAATTCTTAGACCCAAAGTTGTCTTCTGAAGCATGAGTGTGAAGGGAGAGGAAGAAGGATAGAACAGGATAGTGTTTTAACATGGTTCGGCTAAATCTGGGTGATATCAAACCCTACATCCACGTCAGAGTTTTATTACGTTGGAAAGTGTTTACAAAGTGTCTACTTATTGTTCTTTCCCAGCCTCCTCCTCTTCTAACAATGGGTTCCTATTTATAGAGGAAGGAGAGGCTACATGTGATGATTACAAGCTACAGTTCTGTTACATCAAGAAATAAATGTAAAAGATAGAGGAAATCCTGCAATCCGGCTGTTATAGGCTACTTTCTGCGGGGTGGGCCCCATTTGTCGGCTACAAGCTAGCATAAGTTTGTCTAACACTAGGTCTTACCAAGGTCTTTACTGGATGAAGTGTTTGCTCCTCAAATAGGGATTCTCAACTTGAGGGGTCTCTATTAGAGCTCGCTCAGCGAGCTCGGGACTGTTACGAGCTCAAACGGTATGGTCGTTCGGTGAGGCGAGCTTCTTGTGTTCTTACTACATCACCTTTTAGTGACGTGTGAGGTGATGTCCGCTGGATGTCTTCAGCTAGTTGGACAATCTTGGCATTTGTTAGGCCCTTGTTGGGTTGTTCCTCAAAGTTGATTTTTACCCATAGCATGATTTAAAACACATAAGTGAAATTAAAGGAATAAAAAATGAATTATTCGATTGATTTACCTTGAATTTGATTTTTGGATTGGATATTACACTGGAGCTCTTTTACGATGAAGTTTTTATTCTGACTAATGGCTGATTGCACTAGGATTTTGAGACCTTGACTTTCATGTGTTAGATTTTGTCTGACCTGACATTGATTGGTTAACAGCTCTTTAAGAACCTATCAATCGGCTGATCCATCCTCAGGAACTGTTCATGTGATTAACTGGTCATCCTTCCAAACCCATGTTTGATAAATCTAGTTAGGTTAACTCTTGGGTGATGTTACACAATGTAGTGCAAAAATTCTATTTCTACTTATTTAATAATGGGTCTACTTGTGAGTAAAGTATAGAATTTTTCCCATCATTCATCTACTAATTGTATGAGTTCTCTATTTCTTTATTTGAATTAATAGTGGGATACTAGACATTCTATTGTACTTTCTATCTATTTCTTTACCGGTATGATCATACAACACTTTTCATCTTAATTTTTTTTTACATTTGTAACTTAAAACTCCTTAAATGCGGCTATTCAACCTCATGTCTTTTTTTTTTGCTGCAAGTGAATTTCTATTCTTACTTCATCATATCTTGTGATTAATTATTCTTAACATTGTCTAACTTAGTCATTTGTGTTTGAATGATCATGTCAATGTTCATTTTAATTTTCCTATGGCAATTTTTGTATTTTAAGCAAAATGATTTTAGTTGATTGGTTCTAATGTGTCTTTTTAGAAAAATTTATGAAATTCATAAATGCTATGAAAATGTTTTCTTTAAATAGATTAAAGTAAAATCCTTTACATCAAACCTTTTTTCATATCTAAGGACCTAATGTCTACCTGAACTGACCATAACCACCAAAAGTAAATCAATGGGACCATATAGCTAATTCCAATTACATGAAATCTCATAAGTATCTCCTATTTGAGATAACTCCCTTAAGGCATAAATAACCTAAAAAATATTAATGAAAGAGATGAGTATGACTACTCAGTGAGTGTAGCATAAACCAACTTTAGGTTAAAAATCCTTTTGATCATACATGTACATATAAGCATAAATATACATCTAATATATATATAATGGAAATGTATTTTCTTTCAAAAATGTAATCATAACTATCTCCAAGACATTCATAATTGATCTTTCATACTTACTATTCATCCTTAATCTTTGCAGACAATTCTATCACATCCTAAACATAATATATTTGAAATCATTGTACTTCCTTTACAAAGTCATATCCAAGGACCATGTAAAGTTCATCTTTCATAATTATACTGGCAATAGGGAATACTAGGGGGCGATGTTTCCTTGTTGTTTTGTGCCATGTTCTTTAATTTGTCTTATAGGACCTTCCACATATATATATATATTGCCTTAATGCACCTATCCCATGACCCCCTTGTGGCATAGGTGACCATTTGTTGCACAACCCCTTATTGTATGGTTGACCATCTATATCTCTTAGTGCAAACAGGTTCACCAGTATCTCTTACTAGTTCACATACATACATACACTCATCATACATCTCTTTGCATACCTTTTCATTACATACTATACATTCTTAACTATCCATTACTAACCCATATTTATCTCATAAACATTTTCTCTATTATGTATTATCCTTCGTAACGCTTCCAAGATGATGCAATGAGATTAAATTTTAGAAATAATTTTCTTGGAAAATAATTCTCATTTTCAAGAAAAGAATAAACATGTACCATTTTGTAAAATAAAGTTTACTTCAAACAAATCATAGAATACTAATAATAAAAATATAATACCTTAAAATAATAAATTTCTTTTTTTAAAAAAACATCAATTTTAATAATTTTCATAAACATAAGAAATCTTAGGAAACATTTTTTAGGAAATAAAATTAGAAATTCATAAATCATATTCTGAGTTATAGAATAAAACTTTTCATAACATTTCATGAGTTCATAACATTTGTGCCTATATTCATATGCAAATCTAGGATTTCTAGATTAATCCACAACTTACCATTTCTACATTCCATTGTTATAACCAATGTTTTAAAACCCGGTCCAGCCATCGACACTACAAAGTGATCGGGTTAAGGTCGGACCTGTTCAACTAGATGGTTGAACCAGTTAATGTATTTTTATATTTATAAATATATATAATAAAAATTTTAACATATCATATCATATATAAATTTTTTTAAATCATTAAGAATGGACTAATGATGTGAATTTTAAATAATTTGTGGGAAGTTTTAAATTTGTTTACTTAAACCTTTATAACACAGTTATACAAAATGGACGTATTTTCACTATTATTAATTATAATAATACATATAGTATACTTTAAATCAAATTAATACGCATTTTGAAATAGGTAATGTATATATGTAAATATGCATTTTGTTTATATACAAGCGATTGTGAAAGATAAATATTGATCATGTCATGTATTTTTTTGTGTGATATCTATTTATAAAAATAAATAAATATATGTATATGTAATATGTATGAATAATAATAAATAATGTAATATTTATAAATAACAAATATATAGTAGTGTGATATGTACATAATAATTATGCAAAATATGCAAAACATTGGTATATGTCAATATTATATATAAAATTTACACTTACATGATCAAAAGAACCAATTGGCATAGTGGTGCATTTGTTGGATGTAGCCACCGCATATTTGATATGTCTAAGGTTTGAGTCTCCAAACTATCAAATTGCATTTATTTTGTAAGTAGAGGTGCAACTCGGGTTTGGAGTGGGTGGACTGGTTCATTTAGGTTTCTAAGTCTAGACTAGTTCACACTGGGTCAAACCGAGCTAACTATTGAAACGATATATGGTTCAATCCAAACTACTTTAGGCCCTAGGTCTCAGTCCAATTAGGTGAATCGGCTGGGCCAGGTTAGGGTTTGACAAAATTAACTATAACTCATTTCATACATGCATTAAATCAATCAATCATATAATCATGTGTGAAATCAATTTCTTGAATTCATTAACTTTCACATTCTAGGTGAAATCTTCTTTGACCACATTCCCCATTTTTAACAATCAAAATACATTTGGTTATTTTCAAATATATATACTTTATATGAAAAATGAGCTAGAAGGATAGAATCCCACTTACTTGATTGTATAGAAAAGCTGAATCATAAAACACATAGGTCTATCTCTAATTTTACATCTAACCTCTGGCCTTAGGCCTAGATGCAATATGGCAAATACTCTGATGAAAATAACTTAACTAATTAATTTTGATTTAAAGCACATAGGCGAGATTAAAAGAAATTAGAAACATGAATTATTTGACCGATTTACATTGGATTCATTTTTTTAGATCAAACATTGCACTGGAGTTCTTTCCTAGTGAGGTTTCTGCTCTAGCCAACACCTAACCACACAATGATTCTGAGACCTTGACTTTTGTGCATTAGATTTTGTCTGATTTGACATTGACCACTTGATCGCTCTTGAGGAATCAATCGATAAATTGGTCCATCCTCGGCGACCATGCCCGTGGTCAACTGGTCATCCTTTTAGACCTGTGTTTGAATCTAGTCAAGTTAACCCTGGGGTATCTTACAAATTCTCCCCCTCAAACAATTCATCCTTCAATTGTCTCTTGTGAGCATTCTAGGTTTTAGGGGTCTATCTTTATCCTATTCTAATGGCTTAGTTCATTGATACATCCGTAATCTTTATTTCATGTCCTCTATTGCTTCTCCACAAGTTGTTTTCTAGCTAGTCCTTAATTGTGCTCTTTTTCATGATTTTATTCATCTTTATCGTTGACTCATCTTCATTCCATTTCCTTTAATATTGATCTTATGCCTTCCATCACGTTTTCAATGCTCTATTCTAACCTTTTCTGAATTACTTTGGTGCTTTCTAACTTGCTTCATTCTTATCCTTCATATTGGCCTCCTCATATCGTATCCTATCTATCCTTTATCTTAATCCATTGTTATCAATTTTTTCATTAAATACTAACGTCAATGAATGCTTAAATCTTATGCCTTGTTCTTATCCTCTTTATATCTCCTATTAACATGATTCTGTCCTTTATTCTTTTTTCCTAAAAAGTATACTAGTTGTACTATGTGCTTGTTCACATACACATACATCATGTCCTTAACACATCATGCCTTCCATTCTTAACTAATTTCATCACATCATATAACATAACATTCATAAACAAATATAGGTCCCTCTCAGGGCATTTGCACTAGGCATAAGAAATCTTTTATTATTGCATAACTCAAAATTCAAATCTAAATGTCACCCTAGGGTGGCATCAAAATAATTAACTAAAAGAAAAGAATTCTAACAATTTCCTAATTGTAAACTAAGCATAAATCATGAATCCTAAACCATATATTGTAATGTCCTAACTCAAATCTTGATATGGTCGCAAAACTGTCACATCTCATATATCTCTTAAGTGTTCCTTCAATCAATTCATTCTCTGTTCTATCCTCATATCTGAGGTTTGGATTCTTTTATTTGTGGCCCCAAGTCTTTGGTCCATCATTCCTATTCTTGTTGACATTGTTCTGAGGAACACATAAGTCTTAGTGATAGTTCACTCTCTTAGTGGTGTGCACCTTTGGGCTCTAGCTCAATCGGCTTTGTATATAGGGTTCTTTGTTTGTACATTGTAGGCATTACTTTGGGATTCACTTGTGTCTTCTATTTACTACCTACCTGACAATCTTGTTTTTGATACTTACTAGCCTTTAGTCATTTTGTAGCCTAACTTAAAAAACATGCTCATAGAGATAGGCTCTAGATGCGATGTTTCATATGGTAAAGGCCTTTGAGCCTCTTGTCATGCCACAACTAACATGTACTTTATGATTTCCATTTTGTAATAGGGTTATAAAATTTTGGTTTGCATAAGTAGCTTTGGTCCTTTAAGTTTCCCTTATTAGTAGGATGTTGATAATGAAGTAATGCAAGACTCAAGAATTGAGTAGCAGTTCTTCTAATATGGTGTGGTCGAGAATGTGAAACTCATTTCTGCTTGAACCACAATTCCTAAAATACCTTGTTGAAGTTCCTTCAGTAGAACATCTAACATAGCATCTAAAATAGATGGGTGGTTAGGGTAATCCTAGTTCCACATACATAGGTGGTTAGGATTGGAGGTTTAGTTCATTCTTCCTTAAGGTTCAAATAAAAGTATCTTACAAGCTCAATGTAAATTGAAAAGTAGCAGCTCATAAATTGTAGCCATAGTTGTGACTTTAAGGGCTATAGTTCTTCTAGTCTCTTAAGCTCACCATAATTTTCATGACATATGAAATAAAGTGGATATGCAATCCTGGTACTTATTCCATAATTGTATCACTCTACTACATTAACATCCAAAACTAAGTCTGGATCATAAAAGGCTTTTAGATTTTCTTCGATAATTTTGAAAAATTAAGTTTGATGAAAATTTTAGGTTGAGTAGGATTTCCTAATAGAGTTTACACTTTTAGGCAGGTAAATAGACCTAAGGAAGACTGAGAGATGAATGAGAAAATAGATAGGAGGCTACCTATATATAGGCTAGAATCTACCTAGCTAGTTGACCACCTAATAAGGGCCAATCAATTGCCTATGATTTTGACTTTAACCCATATTTTTTTTCCTAACTCATACTCAAAGTAAAATTATCCAAATTTGACTCTCTTGTTTGGGGTTCATGGCTATTTTCATCATTTTAACTAGGATTTTTGTGAATCCTAATTTCTAACTTACAATTACTTGGGTTGTGTGTGGTTCTAACTTTCTTGGTTTACCTCCCTCGTGCAAGGTAATTTGATCTTTGTTACCTCCTAACTCACTAGGGATAAAATCATCCTTTGCACTCCACTCTCATCCTTAGGGGTAATTTCATCCTTCACCTTTTCTACTCGTTTGTTGTCCTTGTCATCATTCTCATTGTCTATATCTAATTTATGTCAGGGGTACTCTCATCATTTATGAATTTATGATCTCCCTTACCCATTCAAGGGTAAAATCATCATTCCTAGAGTGTAGTAGAAATAGTTTGTTCAACAACAATTAAACATAATTGCATTTAACAAAACAATACTTGTGCAGTAAATAGTTAATTCAACAAACTATTATTGTCAGCTCCCTAATCAAGTAGTATAAGGATTTAAAAAATGGTAGACAATTTATAAAGTGAAATTTAAATCAGATCTTGCCCTTATCTCGTTGGAGATGCAGTATACAATCTTTGTTTGTT
>JANHAO010028970.1:0-10479 GCA_026873985.1 Saraca asoca
GAATGAGGAGGATGATGAGAATAAGATTATTATTGAATATTGATTCGTTACTTTCATTGAGTTGATTCTTATTTGACTTTTAGTTTCTTGAGAATGTGTTTTTCAAAAATGGTTACCAAACATGGGAAACTAAGTCAGGATTCCTGGGAAACTAAAAAGTTTCCCCCTACCAAACACCCTTTTAATCTTCAAATCTTTTCATCCTTACATTGCTAAATTTGAGTGGTCATAATCTTATTTTTTTTTCATCTCTGTATTTTTGAACTGTTGTGTTATTTTCTTGTAATCAAATCTTAAACATTTTTAAGTTTTCTAGGATAGCTTAACCTAGAATAATAGAGTTGTTGAGTTCTCTATTTCTTTTCTTTGAACGAGGATCTCAAAGGGGGTTAATAATTGTGATTGAGATATCATTTGATTAAATATATATCAAAAGTAGCTTTTTGATTTTTTGAATGTTTTTCTTTCAACAAATAATTAGATATCATTTGATTATGATTTCATTACATAGAAACAAATTAAACATAAAAGATTTGAGCTCTAAAACTTCAAAAAATTAGTACGGGTTCTTGAAGTGAACAGTAATATAAACAGTAACTATTAATCTAAAAAATTCATATTTTGAATTATATACAATGAATGAACATGATTTTGATATCAAAATGAAGAGGAAAAAGAGAGGATTCAGTAGCAAAAATTTGAGAAAATAATAAAAAAAGTTAGTGAACTTACTTGATGAGAGAGATAGTAAATGTAGAGAGAGAAAGTAAGCTTAGTATTGAAGATTTTAAATGACTTGTGTAGTGTAGAAAGCTAAAGAAGAAGAAGAGGAGCCAACTAAGAGAGGGGTACAATAGAAAAAATAAGTCAACTTCCCAATAATTACAAGTTGATCATTTCTCTTTTTTTATTTTTTCTATTTTGAGTCAAATTTAATGTATTTATCAATCATTAATGACCATAAAATTTTAATATAAATTAGTTAAATCAAATGCCTTTGTAACGACTCTAATTTTGTGCTCACCTGATATTTGTGACCCTTAGTTTCAATATTTTTCAAGTTTTCTAGAAATTAAATCTAAAAAATATAAATTTTGTTCTTTGAACATTTATGATAGTAGTTGGATCTTCGAAATATTTCTAAAGTTTTATATAATCTATTTATACTATATCTGGGTCTCTCGTGGCTTCAAATGTATAATTTTGAATTCATCAAAATCTTTAATTTACATATTTTGTTATCAAAATTAATTTTAAAAAATTTGAAGTATCACAAGTGGCGTGTGACCCCCCCCACACATCACTAAGGCGAGTTACCAACCATATAATTAGACTTAACTTGATTTTTGACCTAGTTTCCTTTTGCCAAAATTTAGCCACATTCAACTATATATATATATATATATATATATTGTATGAGTTTGTAACCCTAAATCAATCTAAAACTTAACCTATATAAAAGTTAGAAAGATTTTTTTTATTTTAATTTGATCAATGAAACTAATCAACAAAATTTTCATGAAATATCTTCAAACTTTCAATTTAGTAAGTTTGCACATGTTCAACGTAATTAAAAGTGTGCCTACCACATATACTATAAGTATAAAACCAATTCTTATATAAAAGGAAAAAAATTATGTCACATAGTATGTCAAAAAAAACCTTAAGTCTTGATTTTGAGTATGTGATTATCATAAACAATATACAAGTTCCACACATTGGAAATGTTAAGAATTTAAGGATCGAGGAACATACCTAGATCAATATATTGTTATGATTCCAGTACAATGTTTGATCATACGGAAGAAACACGAATCCACCCCTTGAGAATCTTTACTTTATTTTATTTGTCTAACAAAAAGTGGAGGGAGAGAGAACTTCTTTTTTATGTTTGAAAACAATGAGAAAAGAGCAGTATTCTATTTTCCATTTCTGTTAACATATATCATTTTTTGGAATGAACCAATGTGAGGCTCTATGGGTGGACTGGGCCTAACAACCCATTTCCAACAGGAAACAACAAATTGGATTAAAGCTTTCCTCACACATCCATCAAATTCATTAAAGAAACAATCATGATTTTTTTTTTTGTTAAAAAAAAATTCATAGTTTTGGATGAATCCAAAAGCAAAATTATGATCAATTAATACAAATTTGAGCCTTGTAATATAAAAGAAAAAATTAATTTTGATACCAATTGTAAGACATTGGAAAAATTAATATTGTCAATTAACCTAATCTATTGTATCATGTTACAAAGTATTAGATCTATACAAATAATTTGAATTAAATAACAAAAAAATTATACTTGACGTTGGCTGAGAATCCATTATAACAAAATCTCATTTAGCAAGTTTATTCTTTATAATCCTAGCATAGAAAAAGGAGAGAAACTAAAACTAAAGTTTCAATGGGACTACTATAACTTTATTAAGGTGTAAACAAGGACATGCCTTATTATTACGCTATTGGTTCAACTTACCTATCATCATTGATTCAGCGACAATGCTCACACCACTAAAATCTATTAATGACTTAGTGTATTATTATTGACTTAATAGTTTGATCATTTAATTAATTGATTCAGCATAATTAGTTGTCATAACATTTATTTAATCCAATAACATATAATTAGTTAAATTATAGTTATCTATACAGGAAATTCTAACACACCAGCCAATAAACCCACACCAATTTTCACAATAATAATACAATTTGTTGAGATTTTTCTCTGAGTTGGAAATCTTCACACTAGCTTTTTGCCTACATTTGTGTTTTTTTTTTTTTGGCAAGATTCTTAGACCATCTTTAGCTCACCACTATTCACACTTGAAGATGCAAAAGTCATTTTGCCAAAAGAGAGAAGAAGAAGAAGAAGAAATGAAAGAAATTTTACAAAAACAAGGAGTAAGCTATTTTATTAAAAAAGGGAGGGCAATTTAGGTATTATGGGTAATATTTTGGCTATTGACCAACCTCAAACAATATAATTAACGATTCTTTTAATGAAACTTTGAATTTGGAGTTAGTAATAACGTTTTGTTCCAAATGTGGAGGAGGTTTGTGCATATTTATGAACTAGAGGGAAAATTCATGTAATTTTGATTAAACCGTGGGGAGGTTTGTGTATTTTGCTTTATATTTTTTATGTAGCTTTTAAAAAAATATGGATAAGAAAATGCTAAAAGGGATGCAACTTTTTTTTATAGAATTATGGATAATTAAATGTTAAAATTCATAAAAATAATAAGCAACATTTTAAAATTACAATAATGCATACTTTTTTTTTTTCATAATAAGGAAGATGTTAAATTACAATAATACATGTTTTTTGTATTAAGAGAAGGGATTTATGGGTCTAAATATAATATTTATTTTTTATTGTCTCCCTCCAAATAAGGAGATATATTCCAACCTACTTTCTTAGGTAAATACTAACCTCACTTCCACATAATTAGAACCACTCGATAATCTATCCCACCTTTTGAAAAAAATACGTGGTGCTATTAAGATTTAAATTATAAAATATATTTACAATTATATATGTAATTAATATTATTCTTTTCTCTCATTAACACAATTGCTCTAGAGATTAAAATTTCAGGATTGTGTCAATGGATATAAAAACGTACCATTGATTTTTAGTAAATGTTTGACAGTTAATGTAGTTAGAGACGCTCTCACAATGCAAGTTTGGAATTAAAGGTATAACTAATAGGTGTTTTAGTTCAAATGTTTGCCTTCAGATTTTGGGATTACCCTTCATCTTCATACCATTTCCTTTGATGGAAAGGACCAATTAGAGAAACCAAAGCCTTCTTTTCATCTCATGGAGAATGATTTAGAGCATTCATTATATATATATATATATATATAATGGGCATAAAATTTAGGAATAACATAAATTATTCTATTTTAAAATTAGAGCATATTATTAATCTTTTTAGAAATTTATAATAATACTTATAAATCTTTTAATTTTTAAATATCGATGATAATGTGATTAGATTTTAATACATGAATGTTTAAAATATTTAATATTAAAACTTAGATAATAAAGAAAAATTATTTTATTTATAAATACGCGACCATGATACCGATTGTGGAAATTAGAATGAGATGTTTTAGATTTCATTGGATAGGATCCGAAGGAAACTAGCTTTGTTAGTGAGTTTGTTCACCTAATGCTTAATTCTTTTGATGACCTCCTTCATCTACCGTATCAATTCTCTGGCTGCTTTATTTCTTTGTCTGTACGTTTAAAAATGAAAAAAGGTTCTCTCTTTCAACGCATTCAACAAGGTCAACACCACTTGCCTAAAATTTGTACTCTAGTTGGTCAATCAAATTCATCATAAACCTCACTTCCTCATCAACTGATTTGGTGGCCCTTTTTTTTTTTTTTAATTTTTAAATTCATATTCTATTATTTTTATTATATTTATATCTCATCAATTAATGATATATTTATATTTATATTAATGACACATAAAATATTGTTCATATCCCATATTATCTCATTATATTTGAAAAAAAAAGAAGAAATACGTGATAGAATTGTGTGTGTGTTTTGATGTAAATATGATTATGCGGTTGTGTTTGAAATATGGATTCATTTTTTTTAATGATTGTAATAATGATTTCTTGAAATTTCACTAACATTTTCAGAAACTATAAGATTGGATAATTGAAAGTGGGTGAATGGCAATGACTTAAGTGCTGGTCACGTCCTCCTCAACGCGCTCATGGCAAATATGTAATTCTACATTATATATACTTTATTTTATTTTATTTTATCATATGAGCAATATATATTATTTTAGATTTTATGAATTACTTGGACTAGGTTTTCTTTCATGAATAATCTTTTGATGAGCACTTGAAATTCAATCTTTGGTTTGCAGAAACTGAGGAAGTGGTGTTGTTGTATGATTCCATTTTGTAGTGAGATAGTTACACCCACCAACTTTCTTTCCTTCAAAATCTGGCCCATTACCTTTGCATTTCAATAATTAAATATATAAATTTTGTGGCCTTGCTTAAACCTGTCACATTCATTATGAATTGGTAAAGCTACTTATCATGGTTTTGTACCAAAATTATTGGGTCAAATATATATATTTTTTAATTAAAATGTTGGCTGCCTCATGTTGATAATACCCATTTTTACATTATGATCAATACAATCCTCAATTATTTAGGTACACCTTTACTATAAAATCAACTAATTTGTTTTCATATATATATAATCCTTAATTTTTTAATTCAACAATCTGCTAATATCAGACTTTTATACAGATTTTAAAGCATAATCAAACAGAAGAGCTATAATTTCTCAACGGATAAATTGTTAAAAATAGGTGATGATAACAGAATCATATAACTAAAAATTATTGGATTATGAAGCTCTGTTTAATAAATCCTCAAGTTTAGAGTCACCCGGAGAAATTTAAAACTTTTTCCTACAATTTTAAATTTTTTCAGAAAAATTATATAACCTCTTAAAATTTAAAATATTTTCATTAAAATTCTTGATAAATTATATTTCAGCCTTTTTAAAATTTTCGCTCTAATTTTGTCCTTGATAAAGTGGGTGAGTATAGGATCCAAATGTTGAGTAAAAGCTTTTTATTGTTTCAATAAATGTAAAAATGATAAGTAAAAGAAAGGAAGTTCTATGGGGCCAGTTTAAATTACTATTTTGACCTTTCAAATACAAAGCGCACGTTTGAGGCGTGTTCAACTCTCTAGCGTATAAAATGCACAGAAACTGAAGGAAACAAAGCATCATCAACGGAAAGTTAGAAACTGAATTTCAAGTCTTCCAAGTCCTAACCTGAAACAGAGCTTCCGATACCATAGCCGAAAATGGACGCGGCGGGCAGCGGCGGAGGTTACGTCGTCGGCTTGGACGACTCGTATCGGTTACTTCCTTCACTTTACTTGGCCTTCCTGTCGATCTGGTTCGTCTCTGCTTGCTCTTGGACCGTTAACACCTACAAAAACCGCCATTTTCAGGTCCTTTGCTCATTATTTTCTTACTCTTTTCAATTTGATTAATGATAAAGTTTAAATTTTCTCAGTGAAACTGATTTTTTGGGATACGGGGTTCGTTCATCATTGCGTTTTGTTTAATTGGTATGAAAGCTATGACATGATTAATGCTATTATTGCTTTTGGTGCTGCTGATATAAGAATAAAGGATCGCGTTTGGTTTGCTTTGGTGATGATAATGTAATTGTCCATTGAATGTTGTTGTTGTTTGATGTCTGAGAACAAATTTATGCACTATTCACTTGCTCGGACCTCTGTTTCGTCGCTTTAAAGTTCTATTTTTTTTAGTTGATTTTTAACAAGATGAAACTTCATCAGAAATTGAATTTTCTGTCCTCTTGATAATTTTGATTTTGTTTCTGTACATGAAGAAATTAACTCAATTAAGTTGAGTGCATAACTCTTACTCCCAATATCTCTGTCTGTGATATAAATATGCAGTACCGAAATTTACAAATTAGTTGTTTGAATCAAATATATAAATTTAATGGGAAATTTAATTATTTTACCTTGGGAGATAAAATTTTTAATCTGTGAGGATTGAAAAATGTTGTTGGTTCTTCAATACTTATGAAGCACATAATTCGTTTTTTTCCTCTAAGCTCTAATACTTGTGAAATTGTTTTGCTAGAGCAGTCGAATAATTTGCAGTGGACACTTACTTCAGTTCCATTTATTAAAGCATTACAGCTCATGCTGTCCTTTCTCTTCTGGTATGTTTAAACTGACTGCCTTTTTCTTGGTGATTCAGTACTGAATTTTAAACATTAAGAATTTTCATTTTAATATTGGTAAAAAATAGTTTATTAGTTTATGACGGCCACATATTTCATTCAGTATAGACCGATGCATACTTATAAGTTGCCCGATTACCAAAAATGTTCGTAATTTTGACGCCAGATGTTTTGAATGATATAAAATTTTGGGAATCAGACAGGCATGGACATTGGAATGTATGCCATCACAGCGAGAGCGAACACTGCTCAAAGTATTATGAACTATAAAGTTTTTGTTTTCCTTAAGAAAATCAAGATTCAGTCTTCCTGGAGTTTATTTTTATAGTTGTTGTTTGTAATGTTGAAACTATTATATTATAAGCCACTACACCAAAAGTTCTGGTATATGGAGTTCCTCGTCAAAGTGGCCTCTAAAGTATAACTGATTAAACATGCATTTTAGAATTTGACACCAGACAAGGCTTGGCATCCCATGAAGCTTGCTTGAAAACAAATCCTAGCAGACTAGTACTGTGAACTTCAGATTTATTGCTTGAAAAAAGTTTATTTCATTGAGCTTCAAGACATTTCTGTTCTTGCAGGTATTCATGCTACAATTTTCATGCTTGTTCTTTGTGGATGTCATTTGGGGTTTATGTCACTGGGGTGCTATTTCAGACAGCTGCTTTTGTTTCCTTTTTGCTCATTTCTCACGGTTACTGCATTATGTGTGAGCATCTTTCTGTAAATGAACGCCGTACAACTGCTGCGCTTGGATGTGTCTTTTACTTGACTCTTGTTGGTTACAAAGCTTGTGTACCCTACTTCACAGTAAGTTTCTTAGCTGGTTTACGCAATCTGCAGTTTAATTGCGAAAGCTTGTATTTGGTTATTTACAATAAGCATGGATGGTTCTTTGATGCTAATTCTGAATTTGATGAAATTGACAGGTGCTTCTGCTACTAAATTATTTTGTTTCATTCTATATAATTTTTCACCATATCTCCCAAAACCTACTAGTGTTGCGAGAACAATTGAGTATTATAGAAAACGAGGATGTTCGTACAATGCATGATGCTGTGTATACAAAATACACAATGTTCAAGTAAGCATCGCACCTTTAGGAAGTGTTTGTTAGAATTTTAAGATTAAACCAGACTTCATTGTTGATAAACTTTTCCTTTTCTCTGTGCAGGAAGTTTCAGGGTGCAATGCAGATTGTGGCTATGGCAGAAACTGTGGTATTATATATGAGCTTCACTTTCTAAAAGTACTTGAGTATGTAATTAACATATATAGAAAATCTGAAATTGACATGCTAATTGATTTACAGATATACATGAACATGGATAACTCTTCGGAAAATTACTGGATTCGCTTATTGGTCAGAGAATGGGCACAATTCTGCATTTTTGTGTACATTGGGTATGTGCCAATGTGTCCCTCTGCCGGAACATTTAGAGTTCTTAGGAATTTATTAATTTCCTAAATATATAACAGCACAATGCAATGAAGCCATTTTCTAACAATGAATAATCCTTCAATTATTCCTTTACCTGCAGTTGGACTTTCAGGTCACAAGACATGGCATCGCGTTTCTCTGTTATGCCTACCATGAAGTTCAAAGGCGAGACTGCAGTGCCTCCAATTTACAGTATTGTGAGTTTTTAGATCTTCTTATGGTTGTAAGGAATATAAAATTTCTACATGCCATCAAAGCAGGACCCACCAAGACTAGCGTAGGCATAGGATTCATTCTCATGAATCCAAAAACAATAATATATGAATGATCATGAATTTTTAGATGTGGCTTATAGGGAAGGACAAATGGAAAATGAATCCACTTTAGATGTGGCTTATAGGATATTGTTCTGGCTTCTTTTCTTATTACAATGAGGATATTGTTGCAGGAGATGGACGCAGCAACTTTTAAAGATTTCAGTAGCCATGAATGGCACATTGGGGTGGTAAGTGGTTCAAGCTTGCTTTTGCTTTTAGATTTTTTCAGTTAGATAGTTTTCCAATTGATATAACATTTAAGATTATGTCAAATCTAATCCCATCCCAATGGTTGAAACCTTTCTTAAAAACCACACGAGGTTGGCTATTGTGTGTATGATTTTAAATTGCAGAACGCAACAACAATATTGTTATTGCGTCGATATCTTGCAATTGAAATTCTTGCAGTGTAATCACAATAGCTACCAGAACCTCAATTTAAATGTAGGATTGTATGATAAAATAAGCGTTCAGTCGCTCTTTTTTTATGATACTAAGACGCTGTTATGATTGTGTAGCCAACTTCTGCTTCCCATGAAGAAAGCTCCAAAGATGCAGTTCTAGTAATCATTCAGCATCCCCATGCACAGCGGCTAAGAACACTTGATAGCCCAAACAGTTGGACTGCGACTGCATCAGATCTCAATTGATGGATGCCAAATATAACAAAGAAAGCATTATTCATAAATTTGTTTATGCCTTTTTCTGGGATCTGAAGTTAGCATAAAATGGTGGTAGGTTTAAAATCAGCAAGAAATGATGAGTATGAGTAAAACAGTGAGTGAGCTTTATTCATAGCTCATTTACCACGGTTTTAGATGTCGACCAATATGTATATATTAATACATTTTTAAGTATTTTCTTCTTGCTTTCTGTTTCGTTCAAGATAAATAACTAGAAAAATAACAAACTTTTATTTGTTTCTTGTACACTTTGACTCTATGAAATAAAGTATGACAAAATCCAGTCCAATGTCTCGTAACTCTTTAAAATTTCAATTTCTATTAATAATCTTTTTGATGTTTCAAAAAAATTGAAAATGTTAAATTCCCTGTTAAAAGAAATAAGAAGAGGAGGATGAGACACTTGTGACTCTTTCTAATTTGTATTTTTAACGTAGTGATAGAAAAAAAAAAAATCACCTCACCTCCTTAAATGTAGTTGAACTGAGTTTTAGTAATCATTTAGCTTGTCTTCAATCATGCTTTATAAGATTAAAAACTCAATTCCTATTGATAATAATTTAGTTTAAAAAAATTACTCATAAATTAATTGAAAATCAGCTTAGAAATAATTAGAAAGAGTCATAGGTAATTTACATATTTTTTTATTATGATATTAATATTTTCAATTTTTTTAAAACTTCAGGAAATATTTATAAGATTTAAATTTTTAAAGGAATTATGCGTCGTTAAATCTTACTTTAAGAAATTATTTGTATTTAACTCAACATAAGTATTAATCTATGCAAAATGGAAACATATATCCAACAAAATACATAAATCAAATTGGAATCCCCATTCTGAAGACAAATATGGTACAGAAGGGAAAAACCCTTTTTAATCCAATAAAAACTACTTGTTTGCAAACGCCTCTCTCGTAAATGGGTGTATAGCACGAGTAACGAGGTTTTGTATGTTCAGATTGGAAGATATTTTCCGTAAGAAAAAAAATTTATTTACTTACATAAAAGTAAAATTTTTACACCATCATGTCTTATAATAAATAAACTAATACATAGTACTATAATAATGAGAAAAATAATTTCTACTTTAAAAAGTGAATATTTTTTTATATATAGTATTAAATAAATAGGATACTAATTTTAAATTTTTATAATTATAATTATAAACAGGAGAATTCTCTCTAGAAAACATCTTCTATCAAAATATACTAAATCTAGGAAACTAATCTTTTATTGATTTTTTTT
>JANHAO010028971.1:0-10486 GCA_026873985.1 Saraca asoca
GTAGCATTGGCAGCTGGGGAGAGTGTCAGGAAAGATTTGTTAACCAATATCAGGCACTAAGAAGGTGACTTGCGCCCCCGTGCCATCTAGCCACTATCTTCCAAGGTAGGCAGGAAGCGCTAAAAGATTATCTCACTCACTTCAGACGTGAGGTCAATAATGTCGAGAAGTCCTCGGATGAAGCCATTCTGACCGCCATCTCCACGGGACTCCGTAGGGATGGAAAGTTGTTTAAAAGCTTGTACAAATCCCCAGTAAGCAGCCTGGGAGAATTCTATGAGTGAGCCACAAAACAAGTCAGGTGGGATGAAACTTTTGGCCCACGAAACCTTGAGGTAGGTAGTTCGACATCGAACAAGAAAAAGAGCAACCGTGGAAGCGGGAATGACAACCTTGAGCTTCGATCCACAAAGAAGAGAAAGGATGAGGGGCCCCTGTTTCAAGCCCGCCACAGCACCTATAGCATCTTATCGGTTGCTCAAGACAAGATCTTCGTAATGGAGAAGGACAAGGAAGACTTCGGACATCCTCCGCCTTGAAAATGTTTGGCAAATCCAGAATTAATTGAGGAAAATTCTGTGCATACCATAACGAGTTTGGACATATCATCTCAGAATGTTGGGCACTGCGAGACGCTATCTAAGATCTCATTAAGAGAGGACACCTGCACGACTACATCGTGCGGCCTTCCAGGTAGCGGCATGGATTCCACTACTAGGGCACTGAGCGAGAGCGTTCCCCTACTATCAGGATAATTTTTTAAACTTTTGTGATTATTTGTAAATTGTATTAACACCTCCTGAACTTGCGAACTAATACAAAGTTTCTTTTTGGTAGGATAATAACATCCATCGCTTACGAGTTGTCGATATGTCATAAGCTATACGAAAGGCAAAAGCATTTCGATCTATTACTTAAGGCCCTCCCTTGGAGTTTAATCCGGAGATGAATTGATGAATTATTCAACCAGTTGAGCTGTGGGCTCGCTGAGGCATGGAGACGCTTTAAAACAAACTCACTCAGCCAGTTGAGCTGCGGGCTTGCTGACTGGCCAGCATAATAGACGTGCTCGCTGAGGCATGGAGACGCTAAAAAATGACTCACCAGCTGAGCCTTGAGCTCGTTGAGGCGCAGGGGACACTATAAAATATACCTCTTGGGCACAAGATCACCCTGACTAAAAAATTGGTCACCCCTTGGGCATAAGATTGCCCCGGCCACAAGATCGGCCACCCTTTTGGGCACGAGATCGCCCCGACTACAAGATCAGTCAACCCTTTGGGCACAAGATCGCCCCGACCACAAGATCGGTCACCCCCTTAGGCACAAGATCATGAGATCACCCCGGCCACAAGATCGGCCACCCCATTGAGTCATAGCTTTCATGCGATTAAGTAAGTCACAGCTCTCATGCGATCAAGTAAGTCACAGCTTTCATGCGTGTTAATTCTTTGAGCACGAGATCGCTCACTCTAATTCGCAGTCCGCATACATACTCGGTATAAGTCACAGCTCACTTATTATCAAGTATGCGTATACCTAATTCTATTTTGTAGGTGCGTATGATCAATCGAGCCATGCATAAAATAAAAATGAAGCAATTCTATTCATTAAAAGACCTCAGCGAGGAATGTTTACATCAGAAAGCCCTGAGTATGAAACGAGGTAAAATACAACGGGAACCCTAAGTACAAGCTACTTGAAGAGCAAAAAAAAAAGGGGAAGAGAGAGAAAAAGAGAGGAGACTAGCCTGAATAGCCACAAGATCGGTGCACTACAACCGCTCTTTTTCTAATTGATCATCGGTGGCAGTGCTACATCCCTCCTTCCCTCGACCACCTGCACCTCCCAAAAAGATTGGATTAGAAAGCGCCTGGAGGCACAGCCAGCCTAAAAATCACCTCATGGCGGAGCCAGAAGGATGTAATCTAGGATTCGTATAAGATCCTCCCACGTTGCCGGGAAAAAGGATTCTTCTGAATCACATATGCAGCAGACCATACATGCCTCAATGAAGGACCAAAGTTTCGAAAATGGTTCATCAAGGTAATCCATGGTTTGTTATGAGCGTTAGAATTGGAGGATGGCCTCCCCCTTAAATAGAGCAAGGGACAGATCATTCATGCGTCCAGATCCATCTCCTCCAACCACACACATTAATGGCCTAAAAAAAAGAATCAGCTTAAATGCAGTCATAATTATCGGATGCGCTTCGATAACAACAAAACCTGGGGAAAAGGAAAACGATGGCTCAAACTTTTGACCTATTGAAATTGGGACGGTCTTCAACTCCCAGGTCGCTGCACAAATTGAGAGTTAGGGGGCTTATGTTGTATACTAAAAATGGGTCTCGAAAGGATGAGCCTCCGAGGAAATGAAGACCAGTTCTCGCAACCTAGCAAGGAGCTTTTGGGAAACTTCACTCGAGATAGTAGAAAGTGGCAACTGATGAAATAAAATGCTAAGCCCTGCTTCACCCGTCGCTGTGCAACGATGCTGCAAGGAATACGTCATGAAGAAATGTCTCAGCGACACCGTGACCAACGAGACGAGTTCAGGATTAGCCCAGTGAAGCCGTCAATGGCTCTACTCATACCCGCTTCCTCGCTACATTGACCCTTGCGACACCCCCGGAGCCAAGAACTCCTGCTTGAAATGCCCAGGTATCTCGCTTGACACAGTAACGGTTGAAAACCTACGCAGCCGGCCTAAGAAACCTACCTCCGCAGCCTACATTTTGCAAGCTGCCGGATTATAGTCTTTTCACCATCCTTTCTCATTAAATTGATGTGATACAACTGTAGCTAGCAATTAATGCATGTAACCTCTCCTTCCTATATAAATAGGATGGCATTGTTAAGGAAGAGGGGGAGAGGCGAATCCTTGTAAAAATAGAAGCTCTGCTAAGTTACAACAATAAGAATCTCTACCATGGACGTAGGATCTAGCAAGAGTCTGGATTTAGCAGAACCACGTAAAACTGAGTGTCTTCCCTCATACTTCTTCAATCATCTATTTCATTTTTTTCATCGGCAAACTAAGAACAGGCCTGGGATCCCAAAGAATTCCCCGTTGGCCGGAGTTTGGGATATAACCAAAATTTGATGTCAACAAAGGAAAAACCAAAGACAACATTAAAGCAAGGTTGGATATGCCAAAATACTGTAAAAAAAGGGTGTTAGAGCTTAAAAAGGTTGCAAATGAATATATATATATATATATATATATATAAACCTAAAGCTTCCTACACCTTGAACTTAGATGAAAGAAGGGTAGTCTATGAGTGGGTCAAGGAGTTGAGAATGCCTGATAATTATGCCATGAAATTGGATAGGTGTGTTGATGTAGGTGATAGTGAGATACTTGGTATGAAAAACCATGAATGTCATTTTCATGGAATGATTGTGTAATATCCCAAATTTTTCTAAAATTAATTTCAATAATAAAATGATTTTTGAGAGAATTCAAAAAGGTGAATTTGGAAATTTTAGGAGTTTCAAAACTGTAAATTCTAAGATACAAAGTATCCAGATATAGTAGAAATAAATTATATGAATTTTAGGAATCTTTAGAAACTAGAAATTTTTATTTTGAATGCTTATAGAATAAAATTTGTGATTTTAGAATTTAATTTTTGGAATACTCCGAAGAGTTCAAAACTAGGGCTATAGGTAACCAACAAACTTACGGTCATTATAAAGGTAATTAAATTAATTAAATTGTGTTAAAATTTCATAGTTGCTGGTGATAAGTGAGTATTAAATTTGGACTCAAGGTTGAGGGAAACAGTAAGGTTATTAAAGGAGAAAAATTGAGAAATTTGTCTAGGAAGAGTCAGAAATGGAAGTCGACTCAAAATTTCCCATTTTCCCTTTTAAGAGTCAGTTTCCTTTCCCTTCTTTATACCCATTTCTGATTGCATTCCATGCAACACACACACAAACTTCAACTTAGAAGCTCTCTCACTTTATACCTCTCTTTCTCTCCAAGTAAGCATTTTATTCCTTCACGTTAATTTCTCATATTTTTGTTGCTAATTCCTCTTTTTTTTCCCTCTTCAACTCAGTATCAAAATCTTGTTGATTCATCAAGAATAGTTTGAGTTATAAATTTTTGAATATAAAAGTTATTATTCATTTCATTGTTCACTTCAAGAGCCTATATGAATTTATGAAGTTTTTAGAGCTTAAATCTTTTATTTCTAGCTTGTTTCTATGGAATGAAACCATAATCTAATAGTATTTGATTATTTGATGAAAGAAAAACCTTGAAAAATGCAAGAAGCTATAATGCTCTCTTCTTTTTGTTCGTGAAAAGCATCGAAAGACCTTTGTAGATAATCTTGATCTCCTTGTTTTAGCTACTTAGGTGAGTGATTATTGCCTCTCTTGTGAGTTGTAATATAACTAATTGGATGTGAATTCTTGAATTGTTGAGTATGATAAGGAAAATTGGTATTGTGTGGTCTTATGGCTTAGTTTGAATTTGATTGGGATTATTGATATAAATATGATTCTATGTTTGGAGAAGCTTGACTTTATGCTTATTAATCTTCTAAAACAATTGTATATTGAACCTTTATGATTTGGTGAAAGTTGGATGGTGTTTCCCTTATTTTAGCTGCTATTTTTCTTCATTATACTTATAGAAACCAAGCTACATTATACCTTGTGATTTGAATCAGAAACTTATCTAGTTTCTTGTGAAATTTTCTTACCCTATTTTTTTTATTCCAATTATGATTTTGATTGCATACATATTTTGGACTTCCCAAAAGTTTGCAATTTTGGACAAGCAAACTCACATTTTTGCACTGTGTCCTTTCAAGTTGAATCAAAGCCTTCCCATTTGAATCCCACGATTCAACTCAAATTTCAAATGTGATCATGCTCGCACCTCTAGATTTATACATTCAAATAGCTCAAACTCACTTTTCTATAAAGCAGGTCTCATTTTCTTGACCTAACTTCATACAGTTTCAGCCATTTCCAATATAATCATCAATAAGTCCTAACTGAGCTAACTAATAAACTAATATGAATCAATATATTGATTATTTATATATTGATACTATAGTAATAATAATGTGACAAGGAATATGTTGTCATGATTTAGGATGGAAATGTGAACTATGTGATACACTTGTTATGAGATATGATACTATTTAGAAGCTTAAAAATTTCCTATAAGATGTGAGACTATGAATGATGATGATGATATGTGATTAATGAGATAAGTTTGGGTATATGAACTGGATCCTAGATTTACACATCCTAATATATAGTGTGGGATAAGGTGGAACTTGGAAAGATAAGGCTGATGATTATGTGAGATAAGGTGAAAAGGAGTAACAAGGAAAGTCTTGATCTTGATTATTTATTTTACTTACCTGAATTGTTATTACTTTAACAAATATTGAAATATGATATGATAATGTGACATGAAATCTAAGGCATGTATATTTGCTATTGCTGAAAATTCATGAGTTTGGTATGAATTATCTCACTAAGCCCTAAACTCACTCTTCCGTGGACTATTTTCTAAATTCTCAAGATATTGTTCCTATTCCACCCTCTGAAAAGTAAGAATGGACAACGATCCCATGGAAAACCATAGTGGATAGTACCTTAGGAATGTATGAGATCAGGATCCATTACATCATAATACTGAACTTAGCTAGTTGCGAAGTTTTGCATGAAGTAGAGATTATTCCCTTACAACCCCCTCAATGTCTTGTTAATGATAGTCATGAGATGGTTTGACACTTTGGGGATCTAACATCTATCTACACTATTTGCAATCTTTTAAAAACCTATAAATAATAAGACCATAGAAGTCCCTGAGGGCATGGTTAGTTGAACTTATACTTTTTGATTCCTTGACAAGTAATAGGTTGAACTACCTTTTGTTTTGCCTTGCCTTTATGAAGACACATGATGTAGTGTGGGAGAATGACTCTTAGAATTGGCTAGTTATCTATATAAGTGTTTTTTTTTTTTGAGAATTTGTTGAAAACCCTTTGAAGCTGATGTTTTGATAGGCATATGCCCTAATGGGAAATGTCCTTGTATATTATAAAAGTATGTGTACATTCCAATGAGTTTCCTTTCTTTCCTATAAGTTTATAATTTCTTAACTAATTAAATGAACTTAAATAAATATGATTAGAGAATATTGAAACAAGTATAAGTAGGAATGGAAAATAGAAATAGGTTAAGTGTTGGTAATTATCAATTGGGGATTGATATTCACGTCAGTCATATCCAGAAACTTAACTCATGGCATGTTTGGTATTAGAGACTAGTTTAGGTTAAACCTATAAGTATAGCTTGCATGTATAGTTGTTCTATAATGGTGGTGGTTTCATTAAGTGTTAATAGGAACAGTACCAGTAGCACGTGTGCACCCGGGAGCATGTATTGCAGATATCATTCTTGTTGACCTTGTGAAGTATGTGCCCATATCATCAAAATTAAATTGAAACCTTGTATAACTTTTAAGAATTTGATTAATTTTGTAATGTAAATTATGGTGAAAACTAGAGGACAGGACAACCAAGAATTCAAATCCAATAATGGAAGGTCTTCCATTATACAAAATAGTCCACACCATGAAGTCGGTAATAATCTTGAAGTCCTCTAGTGGGTAGAAAACTTAGTCTAGTAGGCAATGGATCACCTAATACATGTACTAACACAAAACTAGGACCAAGATCTGAATAGAGAGCTTGATAGGGGTAGGTGAAATGAACAAAATCAAACCCTTCCTTCTAGAAATTAACGTGAGAATAGGCTAAGAATTGTTCATGAGTTTTTAAAGCTAAAACCACTTGGCTATGCTCGAATAGATCCTTCTGTGGACACATATCAATTCCTTGATCAAGTTGAAAGATATAGTAAGATGTTATAGTGTCCTAAACCCTTACTAATAGAACTGGTAGGGTATCAATTAGATGATTTAGTGTATTATTAGTACGTAGGAACTATCAAAGGGCAAGTTGTCGATACTAAACCATTAACTTAGGTGATGTTCCCATTAAATTGTAATTCCCTAAATTTTTTAAAATCAATATTTGGTAATAAAATTGGAAAATTAAAAATTTCAATGAATTCAAAATGATAGAAAGGAAGCCACGAGAGGCACAAATATAGTAGAAATAGACCATATGAAATTTTGGAAATATTTGAAAGATCATATTCTTGTTGTGAATGTTCAAATAACCAAATTTATATTGTTAAACTTTAATTTCCAAAAAAACTTCAGAAATATCAAAGCTAGGGTTATGATTATCGAACGAGCACAAAACTATAGTTGTTATGAAGGTATTTAATTTAACTAATTTATATTAAAATTTCACGGTCATGGGTGATTAATAAGAATGTTAAATTTGAATTCAAAATAGAGGAAATAAAAAAATTACTACAAAGGAAAATGGTCAACTTGTAGTAATTGAGAAGTTAACTCATTTTCCCCTTTTACCCTTCTCTTTAGCCGGCTTATCCTTCTTCTTTAAGCCTTCTTGGTTGCAAGCTCATGTAACTCCTTTTTCTCCAACTTGCACTCCTTCTTTCTTTGCAACTTTCTCTTTCTCTTTCTTTAGGTAAGCACTTAATCTTCCATGTTATTTTCTTTTATTTTTACAATTGATTCTTCTCTTCTTCCTCTTCAAATTGATACCAAGATCTTGTTAATTCATTGAAAAAAAAACTTGAGTTATGAATTTTTGAAATCCATAATCACTATTCATAACATTGTTCAACCCATGAATCAACTTGATTTTTCTAGTATTTTAGATCTTGTATCTATTAGATATAGCTTGTTTCATTGCTTAAGAACTAAAATCTAATTATATATGATTAGTTAATGAGAGAAATCCTTGGAAAGGAATTTGAAAGCTAATATGTTCATCTTTGTTCTTGAAAAGTATAGGAAATTTTGTGAGACCAATGGCAATTTTCTGTTTCTAGTTACTAAGGTGAGTAATTCTTACCATTCTTCTGAATTATAATGTGATTCTTGCTTGAGATCTATTGAGTGCTAGTCCAAGTTGATAAAAATGGGTTTTTGTAGTTATGTGGCAAGATTTGGGAATAAATGGATTTATTGGCATGTTAATTAGTTTGTTGTGGTAATAACTGAGTTTTATGCAGATTTAAGCTTTTAAAACTTGTTGTATTGAGAACCTATAGTAGAATGTTAATTTGGAAGTTGTTTCCCTATTTTTCTTGTTGTTTGCATGCAATTTCTGCTCATGTGAGTCGAATCACATCTTTTTGAACTAAACCCATGATCATGCTCACAAAAACCTAGTAATTTTGCTCTTATGATCTGAATCAAATTTTGAACTAAATTTGTGTAATTTAAATCAAACTTTTCTACCCTATTTTTCAATTCCAATCATGATTTTGATTGCATTTGTATTTGAACTTCCTGAATGATTGCACATTTTGGCAAGCGAACTCGTATTTTCAATTGAAACTCCTCAAGTCAAATCAAATCTTTACAATTGAACTTCCCAATTCAAATTCTACTCGAATCTCTTCAACGATCCAGATTGCAATTCTGATGACACCTTCATAGATTTTCATTCTTCAACTTAAGTTCATTTTCCTCCAAAGTAGCTTCCATTCCTTATATTTGATTAAAAAGAAAGGCTAAGAAATTCTACAAGGGTAACATATAAATCAAAATCAATAAATATTGTAATTGTATATACATAACTCTATGATAGCAATATTGAAAATTGTCAAGGCAATGTGATTAAAATATGTGATTGTAAAAGGGCAATAGGAATTATGATCTATCTGATTAGATTGGAGATTGAATATAAATGTATGATATGATTATTGTGAATGATGGCAATGTTTATAGTTTGAAAATTTCCCCATGGGACATAGGATGATATATGATATAAGATATATGCTATATGAGAAATGACATATGATTGAGGATGATGAAATGTGTTGATGAGATGAGATGGGAAAAATGAATCGAATCCCAAATTTAGGCATTCTAATATAGAGAGTGGTATAAGGCAAGAGGCCAAAGGGACAAGGTTAGACTTGTGTAGGATAAGGTTAAAATGGAGTAATAATGAGGTTTATAATCACTATTTTATTTGTTACTTATTTGATTGTTAATCCAATAATTCCTAAAATAGGAACTAATGTGGTGTAATCATGTGACGATAGTAGTGATGGATGAAAGCCATGAGAATCCATGTTTCATAATAATGTGATATGGATAATGTAATTGGTTATTATGCAAAAGTGAGTCTCACAAACTTAATGGCTCATTTATAGTATTTGGTGTATTGATACTTATATAATTGTGATGTAAATATTCATGTGTTGTTATTAGTGGAAGAGTTCTTAAGTATGGTATGAATTATCTCACTATGCCCAAACTCACTTTTTTGTGGATTATTTTTCAGATTCTCAAGAAATACTAGATAGCCCTCTAAAAGAAAAGTAAGCATGAATAATGAACAAATGGAGATTATAGCCAATGTTTATACCACCATTGTGACAAGTCCATTAAGGGTTTATCAAATTGATGTTCACTACATTGTCATCCTCAATTTAGCAGGTTGTGAAGTTTTGCGCAAAGTGGAGATCATTCCCCTCGAGCCTCTTAATGTCCTACTTATGATGGTTCTTAGATAGTTCGGACCCCTAAAGGTCTCCTATCCAACTTTATTTTTTGCCAGCTTTGAAAATATGTAAGTATACGAGGCCATGAAGTAACCAAGAGCATAGTTAGATCAACCAATGATTTTTCGTATTAGGATAAGTCATAGGTTGACCTAACTTCTTTTGATAGATTTGCCCTTGCAGGACATAGGATGGAGAAAGGGAATGACTCCTTTATAGTGATAGGTTGATGTAGAAGTGTCCCTTAGGGTATAAGGATATTGAAACACTTATTCTGAACCTATGTATAATGAATAAAGTTTAAAGTGGGTAAGAGCCTTTTGGGCAAAATCACTATATATTATGACATATATTACAAAATATGTTTCATTAGGATATGCTCTCCTTTCCTCTTCTTTTCCACGTTTTATGTTTAACTGATTATTCAAGTGAGTTAATGGATATACCTTTAAAGGTATTAAGAAAAATATAATACATCAATTTATGAAGTAAAAAATAGTTTTCCATAACTTTCGCATCAATGCATAAATAGTTTTTTATAGCTTTTGCATCAATTATAGCATCAATGCGTAAATAGCTTTTTAGCTTTCTTCAAGTGATTTAAAAACTACCTCATTTTGAAAATCATTTTAAGAAAAATAATTGGAGCTAAATTATGAAAGATTCACTTACAAAATATCCTATAAAAATCAAAATAAAATCCTAAATCTAATGTAGATCTCTTATAGAATCTTAATGAACTTTGAACTTGTTAGCCTAGCCAGCTAGACTATCTTTTATTTTGATGATGAAAATAATTTTAATCATATCATATTATGTTTATGAGCTTTAAT
>JANHAO010028972.1:0-10484 GCA_026873985.1 Saraca asoca
ACTTCAGAGTTGAATGTAGTCTCTTTTGACAATCAAATTGAAGATAATTTAAGAGATTTCAATGATAGGGGAGAAGAAGTTACTATGGTCAGGCATAATTTGCTTATTGAACCTGATGATGAAGTAGATGACTATGATACAGAAGAAGAATCATCTGATAGTGAGGAGCTTGAAACTGACAAAAAAACTCCTAGTGATTTTGTGTTTGAAAGTGATTGACCATTTAGTAGGTTTGTTAGTCTTATTTGTATGTTATATTTCTGTACTTTTATTTACTATTAATGGCTAACTTACACTTTTTATGGTTTCATATTCACAGATGTCTAGTTGAGGCACATGTGGTCATGGCAGCGGGGGTCGATCCCGAGGGAGGCGTACTATGTCAAAGCCTGCCCATATGGAGGATTATGCAGTGGGTTTCAATACCTCATCATCCACCCCACAACTCGTACCACACATACCCACAATTGAGGATTCTTCTTCTGCATCTACGGTCGAAGCATTTACTCGTAGTAGGTTACATATATGGCCGAATGGGAATGAGTATGAAGTTTTTCTCTTTCTCTTTGTTATTTTTTGTTTCAATGCTTGGCTTTTAAGTATCTCTATACTAATGTTTCATGTATTGTAGGTTTATTCCTTCCACAAATTCTGTGAGCATTATTTCGGCTGTCGTCAAGTCCAAGTATGATTAACCTTAGACTTGTTAGAGTGAGATGCCTGATGCAGTGCATGAGATGTATTGGAGAGAGTTTCAGGTGAAATTAGCATTTGATTTAAGATTTTGTTAATTATATTTTGTTAATTATATTTACTAATATTTGTTTTATTGGTTCAGAAACGTTGTACGTGAGATTCGTTATATGAACTTGAGATTAGGTGGATTTAAAGGCATAAGAGTGCTGACACTCTTCATGCAAACTTAGCCTCCATTTATAATGGAAAATCTAAAGGGATGTGATTGTATGCGAATGTCCTTCAGGCTTTGCGAGATAAGTGGAATAGTGACCTCAAGTTTAGACAAAAATTAGAGATAAACAAGAAGAACTGGTCTGGTAGTGAGGGTGGATGTTTGAACTGGGGTAGTTCTATTTCTATCTCCGAGCATAAACGACGATATGTAAGTTGTTTTATCTAACTGAATTTCTTTATCTTATTATCTTTGTGTCCCTAAATAGTTCATGAGTTTGTTTGTTTGTTACTATGGTTTCAGGGATTGTAGCTAGGGAGAGATCCTACCATGCCGGAGCTTTTCACGAAGCTGAATCATGACCAGGAGATGAACCAGTGGTCAACCGAGAGGGCTGCATAGATTTATGTAAGTTTTTTTAATTGAAACATAAATAATTAGATTCTTATTATAATTTAATTTGATTCTTTTTCTTTACAAATAAACTTCATTAATTTTCTTCTACTTTGAAAATCATATGTAGGTTTCTTTTGAGAGATTATTGGAGGAATCCTAGTCAGCCTCAAGAGGGTTATTTGTGGATGAGTTACTCTTATTTTTTCAGGCTACTGGTGGGAAAAATAAGAAGGGCTGGGCATTTGCTTTTAGATTAGAGGTGGCCCACTATGCATCTTCGGGTCTTGGGTCCACGTCTGGGTCATAGACATCTGCCACCCATCATGACTTTTTGATTAATCATCAGCTGTAGGATTGTATCAAATAGTTAGAGACCCAGGTGTCGGAGTCTCAGCAAGCTGTCCAGTAGGCTGTTCAATAGGCTGTCTCTCTTTTCATGAGTGAGTTGACTGGATTTAAGCAGCAGTTCAGTTCTATCACTGGCCAGCATGCTTTTGTAACCCCGCATTCCTTTCTGACTCGCTCGATTCTAGCCTCTACCATTAATGAGGATGAGGAGCAGTTGGCAGATGATACTCACAATGCCTTAGGGGATGAGTGATTTAGATTTTTTATATTATTACATTTAGGATTTTCTCTCACATTAGATATTACTTGTTATTGTTGACATTGTTAGATATAGATTTTTTATATTATTTATCATATAGATTTTCTCTCATTAGATATTACTTGTTGTTTACTATGATTTTTTTGTTCCTTGTGCTATTTTATTGAATTGGGTAGTATATAAAATAAAAAAGTGATTGAAATTTTTTTTATTTCCAATGGAACTTCCAATGAACACAGATCCCTTGGAACATTTTTCAAACCATTAAAAAATTTAAAAAAATAAAATAATTTCATATTCCAATGAATATTCTAACGGATGGAATCCATGGGAATATCATTCCAATGGGTGAATATCCCTGGGAGTGGATAAAAATAAATAAAATAAAAAAAATAAAATTATGACTTCAACAAAAATTTTCGTTGGAATAAAATTCCAATGAAAATTCCAACGGAAATTTCTGTTGGAATAATTCCAACGAAAATTCCAACAGAATTGTATGTTCGAATTTCTATTGGAATAAAATTCCAACGGAATGTTATGTTGGAATTTCCACTAGACAGAAATTATGAACGGATATTCCAACGGATGGATTCTATTGGAATTTTCGTTAGAATGGAAAATCCGTTAGAATTATCCATTAGAATTGGCCATTCCAATGAGCGATTTTTCAAAGGACAGAATCCGTTAGAATGACAAATTCCAATGGAATTTTATGAAATTCTAATGGATTTTGTCTGTTGGAATTTCTTAAAATTTTTGTAGTGTATATTATAACTTAAGATGGAAGAAAATGGAGAAAATAAGATGAACTGACAATAGAAGCATCTTGCAATTGTACCAAACTCATCCTAATATTTAGGACCTCAAGTTTTAAATGTTTAATCATCTCTATAATTCTATGAAATTCATACCTTGTAAAAATATTGTCTAAATAACAAATGTGACAAATTTAGCAAAAAAATTTACCATGAAAGTTATACTATTTATATCCAAATGACAAAATATTTATAATGCAATACAAAGTATGGGTGGATTTTTAATGACTATTTTGTTAAATATTTATTTTAATTGTTGAATAAAAACAATTAAGATGGATGAATAATGAATAACTATAGATGGATCTTTAGTGAGTCTATTATTAATAGATAAACATTCTATCAATTCATATAACTTGTGAATTATTATGAATGGGTTTAGATATACTCAATGTTAGATGGATTCATGCATATCCCTCTATTTTATCATCTCTAGTGAGATCCATTTATCCATTTAGCTATTATTACTTTTTATATTATTTTATTATATCATTTTTATAGCCATTATTTTTCTCATCCCCATGAGCTTTTATTTCTATCATTGTTTTGCTACCACAATTTAAAAACAATTTTTACTGTTAAAATTTTAAAATATATTTTAACTCTTATATTAAGATTTTAATTTATTTTTGGTACTTAATGACACATATAGTCATTTTGTTTCTGTGATGTAAAATTAGAAGCACTCATAAATTAAGAATAATTTTTTTCTATTTTCTTGCCTTTCTATTTTTTTTCAAAGTTTTTAAAAATATTATGCATACGACATATATAAGAATAAAAATTATATAAATATAATTCAAAATTATTATGTGTAAAATCCTATTTACATATTTGATTTAGAAACCATTGTGTAAAGTGGTTTCGTTAAAAAGGAAAAAAAAAGTCTATGAACCATGTGGACATGACTAAAAACATCCTAGTTGTCAAAAGCTTTTATTTGAAGGATGTTATATGTAAAAATACAAAGCTCAATTATTTTGAAATATCATGAAAGCTATATCATACCACAACAACATTGTATATTGGATTATTGTTACTCTCCAATTAAATCTTTCTTGTCTTATAGTTTCTATGGAACCAAATCTATAGATATAAAGTGAAACAATTAAACTGAAATTCGCTCAAATGTCGTGTCGATTGGCAATGAAGAGATTGGTCAAATGATAATCTGCAAGCATAAGAAAGTTAGTTGTACATGATAGAAGTAATCTGTCGAGCATGCTTCGATGCTTAAGTCAATATTTGAGTAGAGTTTCTTTAAGCATATGAGAGATGATTTGAGAAAAGAAATACCTATAGGTATATATAGGTGTTTGAACGTGCCAATTAGCATGTTTTTAAGTGAATGAGTTGTTATTACATGTCTACAACGTATTAGTGATGTTAGCAAGAATCTCACTAAGCGGTTGCTAGTATTACATTGTTCATGCAGGTTTGATCATGCCTTTTGTTCCACACTAGTTGAGTGGTTAGTTCATGAAGTTCTTGATTGATAAGCCTTCGCCCTAGGTCATTTGACCAAGAGGAGTAGTCGATTGGTCAGGAGGAAGTCCATTAAATGTTGATTCTTCACTAAGCCCTAGACGATCGATTATTGGTTGAATGACCAAAGGCCACTAGTCATTTTAGGCTGTGTCATTTGTCCCCCTTTTCTCTTGGTAGATGAAACTTTTTAGCAGCATTTTGATTCCCTAAGAGCTTTAAATTTTACCAAGGCTATCATCCTGACCATTCATTTTGACTTTTTCTAGCTGTTAAATTTGTCTTGATCTTCTATATATAAGCCAAGCTTGGCTTTGTTAATGGAAACTTCAAAACTTATTGATAATGAAAGCTTCTTTTCCCACTAACTGTATTTTCTAGCTTTACTTTTAGATCATTGATTGGTCCCATGGATTCCAAGCAATTAACAGGGGTCTGAACTTGGGCTTAATTGAAGAGGGAGTCTATTGTCGCTCTAACCTTCCAACCTAAGTTAGGACTAGATGTAATCCTTATAAATGACTCATCCTTCCTTGCTCACTCCCTTGTGTTCCCCGCATCTAAGCGAAAGGTCTCCATTGAGGGCTCTACCATAGGCTCGAAGGACAACTTTTCTATTGACATAAATGCTGAGCACTGGGCTCTCCTATGTGGCCTTTCCCAACTTGATGATAGGATCAAGCCCCAAGAGGACCTTCTCAAAGAGGTGTTGAAAGACCTAAATTTTGTTTCACCTAAAGATTATGCAAAGGACCAAGTGGTCTTTCATTTCAATTGTACTATTATAGTTTCCTACTATTGCCTTTTTTTTTTATGTAAAGACAATATCGAACAATTACATGAATTTATAGTTTTATATTGCTCTTATACATAGCCATATGACTACATGAGTTTATTACTTTATATGTGCCTTCAATGGGTTTTGCAAGCTTTACTGTATTATCAGACCCTTGGGTTTCTATTGATCAATTAGTCTATTTTGAATATGTTTGAACACCTTTTTGTGAAATTAGACTTCGCGTTCTTTTTAATGTTGAAGGGCATGTTTATGAATTTGAACATTCTAGGGGATTTGTCCAAACCAAGGGATCTACTTGGATTTTGAGTATACCAGAAGATTTATCCACACTAAGAGATCTGCTCAAATTTTGTGTAAACCAGGGGATTTACTCGGACTGAGGGACCTGCTTGGATTTTAAGTCATATATAGCATGAACATTCACTTTCATTTCATTGTGCTAGCTACATGGGATCACTTTCAGTGACTAGATTTGTACATGGTATTGTTTCAAGTGCATTACATTCCATGTTCATGGAAGAGGTTTCCCTTGTATAGTTTCTAGATGGTAAGTTATTGAGGAGGCTTTCTTGTAAGACTACTTTCCTTTTGCTTGAATCTTTCTCGGTCCATCCTCTCTTCATAAGACTAGGTCTCCTTTTGCAAATGTTTTATTTTTTAATGTTTTCTTTGCCATTTTTGTAATCTTTACTTTGTAGTTTACGTTTCAAAGTTGAATTGTTTCTCTTGTCTCGATCAACATATCTAGTTCTTCTCTCGTTCTTTCCCCATTTCTTTGTTTCTCATATTGCTCTTTTTCAGTTAAAGGATTGCCTAAGCTCTATTGGAACCATAGTCTCACTTCCGTATGTCAGCATGGAAAGGGTTTCGCTAGTAGCTGAGTATACAATAGTTTCGTATGACCATATGACACTTGGTAACTTTTTGACCCATTTTCCTTTTGCCTCATCTGGCCTTTTGCGTAGTTCTTCCAAAATGTTTCTATTTGTCAGTTTAGCCTACCCATTTGATTGAGGATGCTCAATAGAAGTAAATCTTTGCTTGATTCCCAACCTTTATATTAAGATATGTGAGACTCATATTGTTACAAATAGGCATATAAAGGGGGTATACCAAAGGTAAAAGCCTTGGAAGTCACCATTGGCAAATTGTTTTTTGTTATCTGATATGATCGTGGCAAGAAGACTATACCTAAAAGAAACCATTAGCAAGATTCTCATATCAAGTCTTATATTTATAGAGGTTTTACCTACAAATGATATTTTTCAAAATGAATTTTTATGTTATTTGATATTATGGTTGCGAGTGGCTTAGTTTCTATCCATTTGGTAATGTAATTTGTTATCATTACCATATATTCTAACTGACTTGGTGCAATCAGGAAAGGTCCTAGCAAATCAATCCCTCATTAGTCAAATAGTCAAGGGGCAAAGATGGACATTTGCTTAGCAACTGGCTGTCTTTGGACCTTTATGAATCTTTGGCACTTTTCACAGCATCGTACTAGTTCTATGGCTTCTTGCTTCATCTTTGGCTAAAAATATCCCAACCGTATAACTTTTAATGCGATTGTTGCACTTGCCAAATGGGAACCACTAATACCTTTATGGATTTCCCTTAAAACATAGTTAGCTTCACTTGGCCGGAGGCATTGCAGCAATGGGAGGGAAAAACTCTTCTTATACAATTAACCTCCCCCTATAAAGAAGTGTATTGCTCTTTGTTCAACCTTTCTAGCTTCACTTTTATCCTTTGGTAATCATTCTTCTTCCAATAACAACATGATTAGGTTAACCAAGACTCCTTCTACTTTGTGCATATTACTTCGTCCATATAAGGGGTTTGCAATGTTTCTTGAATGATTGTTTTATTATTCACTATTGCTTTGGCATTGGCTAAATTTGCTAATTTCTCTGCTTGCTCATTTTCCCCCTTGGGATCTTTGTAAGTTCAACCTTGAATTCTTTTAATTAGTTCTTGGCTACGCTCACATACTTTACTGGTATCACTCTTTTACTTCATAATCCCTTTTAATATGGGCAATTACCAACTGGGAATCACTCAGTACTCTTAAAGATCGTGCTTTCCCTTTGCCAACTTTAACCCTATTATCAATGCCTCATACTCGGCCTGGTTGTTTGTTGCCTTAAAATCAAACTTCAATAAATATCTAAGGACTAAATCAGTTGGCCCTTCCAAAATCACTCCTGCTCCACTGCCTTTACCATTTGATGAACCATCTATGTACAATGTCTATGCTAGGTCTTCCAACCCTAGCTCTCTTGTGTTTGCTAACTCCACCACAAAATTTGCCAATGTTTAAACCTTGAATGCTTTCTTTACTTCATATATAAGTCTATACTTAGATAGCTTGACCAAGTAAGCCACTAATTGCCCTGCTAAGTCAAGCTTTTGCAAAAAATGCCAGATTGGCACATCTGTTGAAAAAATGATTTGATGGCTCTGAAAATAAAGCTTCAATTTCCTGGACGTCATCAACAAGGTGAAGGCCAATTTTCTATCTTATGGTATCTAATTTTAGCCTCGTGCATTGTATAACTCGTGAAGTATATCAGCTTCTGTTCTTCCCTATTATCACAGATGAGCACTAAACTTATTGCTTTTATCATTGTTGTGAAGTAAATGTACAATGTTCCCTCAGCTCCGGTTGAGTAAGTATGAGTGATGTGGCCAGATACTTTTTTAATTCTTGGAAAGCTTGTTCACATTCATTACTCCACTTGAAATTTATATATTTTTAAGTAATGGTAACAACTGAAAAATTTATGAAAATAAAAAGAAAATTAAAAATAAAATAAAATTTAAAAAAGGACTAAATTAAAAAATTAGTAGGGACTAAATTGAAAAGATTCCTTGAAGTTAGGCCTTTGTTGAGGTGGCACAAAGTATGGGGCCCTAGTGTAAGACGGTGAAAATTGTGGGAGCTAAAGTGCAAAATTATATAAATAATTTTATTTATAAAAAAGGAGCCAGTTTCCCCTCGGCAAGCCTTCGGTCCCAAGCTTTCTTCCTCTTCTCCAGTTTCTTAGCTTTCTCTAGAATCTTTTGGAGTCTTCTCTCAACGCCGGCACATTTCCAGCCTCTTTTCTAAGTCCCAGTGTGTTGCTGGAGTCTGGCTGAGGTTCGGTGCCTTTCTTTCTCCTCGATTTGTTTGTTCCAAAAACATTGGTGGTTTTTGGCGAAGCTAGCATTTAGCCATGGCGATTCAGGCTATTATCCAGCCACCCCTTCATCGATGGTCATCCTTTCTCACCTCTCTTATGTGTCTATGGGCTGGATGAGTCTATAGTAGCTTGGCTCTCACCTCTTTCCCCTGTGTTCAGCTGGTTTGGCCAGGCAAGGATTCCAGGCCGCCGGTGAGCTGACAGTAGTTGCTCTAGGACTCGGTGAGTAATTCTAGATCATTAGTTTTATTTTGTAGTACTTTGGCTAGGTTTGATGTGGTTAGACTTGGAGATCTAGTTCTGGTTCCCTGTTGAATTCCTTTAGGTCTAGAACCACTGGATAATCCCAGAAAACCCTTAGGTGTACTTGTGACCATCCGATGACAGTTAGAGCAATAAGGTGGAGGGTGTAATTAAATAATATAACTGATTAGTGTTATGGATAGTATAGGGGCGATATGATCGATTCTAGTTATCTATTGGAATTATATGTATCCAACCAGTATCTATTTTGAAGAAAAGAAATACATTTTATAATATTTTATTTGGTACATGAATTTTGGATCTACGAAGAAGCTATTTGAAGAAATACATGTTTTCTCTCACAAGATAATGGTAAAAGAGTTTTCATAAAAGTTTGTTTTGATGGAAATTTTGTTTGACCAAAATATTTAGTTTCAAAAGTATATGTCTTTCCAATGGATTTCATAAAATAAATTAGTAAAATTTAATTTTAATCTTTGGTGGGACTACTTGCTCACTAAAATTTTCCAAAACTCCCTTCAAAGGAAATAAAAGATATAAAATAGTAAATGTATATAAATAGTAATTAGTAAACTAGTAATTGGCAACTTTATAATTATGTATTGTATTAGTTTGTGTTATGAATGCTCAGTAGGCTAAATATCTAGTGTGGGCCACTATGTGTTTAATTTGCTGCGACGTTTGCTTTGTTGGGCATATAGCCCATATTGTTTGTCTATGAAAACCATGTATAAATTGATGTCATAACTTGGCTGTTAAATAAAAATATTTATTGTATTATAGTTGTGATTGAATCTTGGATGCCTAGTAGATTGTTGTTGTCTAGTCTAAGCCACTGCGTGTCTGTTTATTTATTAATGTAGGTTCTGATGGGCGTGTGGCCCTTATTATGTATCAAGGCCTTGAGCCTATGTGTCCAGATTATAGGGGAAACTTTGCTAGATTTTATGCAAAAAAAGATGTGTATCTATGGGTCAATATATATAATTAGGCTTGTAGAAGGTTTCCTACAGGTGACCTTCTACGCCGGTCATAGACCCCTAGGCAGGTCGTGACAAAGGTGGTATCAGAGCAAAAGATTTAGGAACATATGTATAATGTGAAATCATAGAAGTATCTAATCGATAATATGGGACAAGCGTACCTGGTTCATGTTAGTGCACCCGGGAACACGACACATGAATAGGGGATGCATTGATGCCCATACCCTGGGTATACTATAAATTTTTGCAAATCTTAAAAAAAAAAGTTTCCTATTCCTACTCTTAGGTGCATTGCGATTTCGTATAAAATAGATCCTCTGAAACAGGATAAGAAATATGGATGACAACCGTGGTATTGACAAGAGTCGGTAAATAACATGTGAAATTCTATTTCTAGTAGTGTACCAGAGGGAACATTGTTTCAGTTTTTCTGAAAGCCTTTGAATAAAAATCTGTACTGATATTTGAATGTTTGTAAAAGATATAATATACTATTTACAGTTATGGGATCGAGGCAACATTGCTTCAGTATTTCTGAAAGATTTGAGTATAGTGACAAGGAAAATGTGAATGAAAATGCTATTGAAAGAAAAAAATTGTTCTAAACCCTATATATGTATATCTCAGACAACTATGGAAATTATATGTTCTAAAAGGATTTCAGGAAATTCTGATAGATGTTCCCATGTGGTATAAAGGTAAATTTTAAAAGTTGTATTATCATGATTGTACATAAAGAAGTGTAACTAGAATCTGTTCTGGTTCTGTAAAGTGATAGTATTGATTAGATGTCTTTCACTAATATAGTTCTTTTTACTTAAGGGATTATGAGTCTATCCTATTATTCCTATTTATTGAGGTCCAGGAAAAGACCTCATACCAGTAAATTTGAAATTGATAATAACAAGTAGAAACTGTACACATAGTTAAGAGCTGGAAAAATGTAAGAGTGAAAAGTTTGAGTAATAGTCTCAGTTGCCCCTATTTGTACTGATCGAGGATAATGAGATTGTAAAATATAAGCATTTGTATCGACC
>JANHAO010028973.1:0-10480 GCA_026873985.1 Saraca asoca
AGAACAAACTAACAAAACTAGGACAAAAGTAAAGCAAAAACCACAAACTAATAACTATTTAAGAGGTGATTTTTATCATTTTTATTAATACATTTTTCACTTATCAGACATTTTTACAAAGCCCTTCATGAAGATCAATTTTATTTTATTAGAAATGAACTTAGAATGATTAACCTCAATTAACTTAGTTTAGAAATGCTTGAATAAGATTTATGGATATTTTATTTTATTATTTACTTAAATGTTTATTTTATTTTCTCCCATTATTTTGTGTATACATATTTTGATTATTATACTTTTATTCTTTTTGTTAATGCACTGTTCCTTTGGTTATTTTATTTTATTTTTTAAATTTTTGTTTCAATTTTAGTGATATTTTCTTGTCCAGACATGCATTCACTTTGCATCTATTTTGACCTACTTTATATTTTTATTTTTATTTTATTTTTTTGCACATATTCTGTCACATGTGTTAATGCATTTGTTGAAAATATTTGAAAAGTACATTATTAATATTCCTTAATTTAGTAAATGTTTTAGAATGGATTTCATTAAAGCTATACTTTTTGCATGATTTTTCAACTTTTTCTGACTAAATCAGCTTTTTAAGCCCATATGATAAACTATTCCTTCTTATCAGGCTTACACATTTTGGACTAAAAAATAAAAATCCATTTTTAATATTTTCCTTTCCCACTCAATGAAAAAAGGTACCTCTATCATTTTAATTTTCAAAATTGCTCTCATATTCCTTGCTAAAGCTATGATTAGGAAATTGCTGGGCACTTTACATTTATGCTTTCATTTTTTGCTACAAACTAACTCTTTTTTGGTCCTAAAATCTTTCATTATTTTAGCTTAAATACCTGCTCATTTTTAATCTGACTTTCTTATCCCTTTAAATTCTTTTTACTTATTGATCTTTTCCATTTTCAACGAAGGCTGAAATACTAAATCTTTATTTAAAAAAAATCTATCTTTAAGCTTTAGATCATCATAACTTCATCTTCTTCCATCAAAACCTTCTCTTCTCCTCTTCAATGACCTCTCAAAATAATCTCATAAAATTTTCAAACCTCGTTTACAAAAGTTTACCAGCTAAACCTCAGTATTTTTTCTTTACCCATAAAAAAGTGTGATCCCAAGAATGGTAGACTTAGCCAAGTCAAAAAGAGCAACCTCAACAAGAAAGCCAAGTTGAAAGTGTTGCACATACTAAGGGGACGATGCTTTTGGTGACAATGGTACCTTATCAATTGATCATCAAGAATCCTTTTAGCTCTAATTATGCACCAAAGAAGCTCACATATGATCAAAGCAATTAAATATGTGTCCATTGTAGCTTCTTTATAGAAAAAGCAATTTGAATTTGAGTCAATCTTAACTAAGCAATCTAAGACTGTTGAAAATGCTCTAGTGGCAACTAATGTGAATATGCAGACTGTATTAGCTGAAACCTTCATCAAAGAGCAAGTTAAACTATTGATCAATGAACAACCCTAACATTCTAGTAAAACTAACCTATGATCATCAAGACTATACTTAATAAGTTCACCCACTTACCTCTCATTCCCTTTCAACCCATGCAAATGGGAAATTTTCATGGAGACTTACAATGGACAACCTTCACTTAGGGTCTTCATATCCCTCACATTCCACCTTGCCCACTTGTCATAGTTAACATGGTTGACTTATTTCTTAACATCCATGACACTCTCTTTTCTCAACCACCTCATATGCCTTTTGTCCCAATCAACTCAACTGGCCTTACCAGAGCTATATTGGTAATCGATTTGCCTACTCAAGATAAGAGTGAAGCAACTAATGAGCAAGCTAACTCATAACCTATTAAATTTGATAGATTAAGCCTAGTTGAAGTAAGGGTTAGGTTTTTGGAAGTTTAAGTTGAGTATATGTAAGAGGAAATGAAAAAGATGAAGGAAAAAAATGCAAAGTTAAAAGAGCAACTTAACGAGCTACCAGGAGTTATTGGTTCTCAAATTCAAGATGCTTTAAGTAAAATTAGGAGACCTTAATTTTGCCATGCACATTTTCTAGTCACTTCATTCTCTCATGTAGTTGCAATTTCAAGTTTCATGTAAGCATTGTCATTAGTCTTATGTTTCAACATTTTTATCATATTCTAGGTAACCAGTAACTTTTGTTTAGGATGAATAGGTATTTGCACTATTGATTTTGGAGGCTTAGGCATTTAATGATCATTTTTAGGTCATAATAGTTGCATTTATACTATAGGTTCTTATACCTTCATTTTCTTTTATTATAGTGAACTTTCATTTCAGTGTGCATTTTTCTTCTATTATGATCTGCTAAGTATTTATGACTATTTACATATTCTTCTAATTTGGTATATCTTCAATTCTTTTGATCTAAATTCTTTTTCTTGTCTGTTCTGGTTTAGCATTTATATTGGTTTAGCTTTATTTTGGCATGCTTTTCTATTTTTTGTCTACTAGTTTGTTCATTAATTTTTTTTGTCTATATTTTTTTTTACTATTATGGTATGATAGGTTAGTTCTAAGTATTAGTTTGTCTGCCTTTTTTTTTCTCATATGTATTATGACCCAAATTCCTTAACTATGATCGATGTGAATATCAACTTCCTATTGATAATCACTAGCCTTGATCATGTTTGCATTAACCTTTATTGCTCTTACTTGTTTCAATATTTCCAAATCTTTTCTATTTAAAATCCAATTGATTAGTTAGTTTTTTGTTAAAAGAAAATTATAAGCTATGGAAAGAAAAAAGTCATATAAGCATATTTATGTAATATATAAAAGCATAGCCTAAGCAAGACACATACTTTTGGAAACAATGGTATTTAGATTTTACATCAAGTTGTCAAATAGTATGCTCTTATAACAAATTTGATCCTCATATGCTTCTAAAGAACTGCTACGATAGTTGTGAATATATCAGTCATTATTTCAACAGGATTAGCATCCATCCTTACATTTTGATAGAGGCACAACAATAATAGCTTGAGAATCTGAAAAAAAAATACTCTACAGAAGAGTGATTATGGGGGGCTCGATGAGATTAATCCGTACCTAATTTATGAATTCTCAACAATAGGTAGTATACGTGTACAAACATTACAGTCTAATTCCTTCATAGCCATATATTCATATTCCATACCAAGCTTTACAAACAGGTCATAGATATTCAAAGACTAACCTTTGAATAATGCCACTTCACATTCTTATTAACACATTATAAGAATCATGATTTTCTTATGGTCTTAGGCTATCATCACCAATTATCATGTTGTCCTATCACATTATATCATAATTTAGTGTTCTACAAAATACATAAGTAACCAACCTTTGGTTGGCATTGCCTAATATTAACTCTATCATATTATAAGGAGTCATGTTTTATTCATTTCTTTTTCTTTTTTGTTTTCTTTCATAGCCTTAATAGCCAATATTAGTTATCACACTTTCAGATTATATTACCATATTGTAATTTAGCAATTCACAGAATAACAACTTAGATGCATAAGCAAAATAAATATTAACAATCAAGATCCTCCTTGTTACTCCGTTCCTACCTTATCCTGCATAAACCCCGCTTTATCCTTTCGATCTAGCCTTATCCCACTTGACATATCAGAATGCACAGATCTAAGATCCAGTTCATTTTTCCTCATCTCATCCCATCAATCGTATCTTAAGTTTCATAAGAGCTTTTCAAGCTTTCAACAGTATCATTCTTGTAATAGTTATAACACAGAATGCACATTTTAATCACAATCTCAATCATATATCTTTTGCCACATCAACACATTTCATCATCATCATATCATAGATCATATACCATCTCATGTCTCATAGGAAATTTTCAAGCATTTCAATAGTATCATTTCTCATCACATTAATTGCACATAATTCATTATCATATATCACATATCATCATCATTACTCATAGTAGTCATAGCATAAGTTCTCATAAAGTATCGAATCACAATCATATACTCTTCACCATAGTCTTAATTACATGGGTCATATTCCATTACTAATACAACCATACAGTCCTTGTCATATTTTAATATTAGCCATCAAGATTATTGTCGCAACATCAATAGGTTTAGACAATTATTAGATTTATTGATATTAGCTTATGCATTGCTCATTTAGGATTTCTTAATTATTATACTCGAATTAGCTAGAATTCATATCACACAATATACTAACCATTACTATCATAATATATCCAATATTGCTACCTTAATATCAACATTTATTTTATCCATCCGAGAATCTATATCATTTATATTTACAAATTAATTACTCAAGTTCTAACATATTTTAATGATGTTAATATTCTATTATTCAATCATTCAGTTATTTAATCATTTTCAAAACCCAACTGTACCCTTCATTTTACTATAAGGAAGAAGTTATAGGCAATGTATCATTATCTTATAAGTGTTTCAAACATATTTTAACATATATTTCATTTTTAAGGCTCACGATTTGAATTGCCTGTATTTACACTTAATTTGTGATCATAGTCGTAAAACTAGAGTATACCTTTAGGCCTTTATGATTTGAATCGAGAATTTTGCTTGTTCAGTATGATTCGTATTAACCTTACCTAGCCTTGTTTTCAATCCTACTTGCAATTTGAATCTCATTTAATCTTAGACTTCTTGAATATTTGCAACTTTTGACGAGCAGACTCTCATTTTCTAACTATTTTGGCTCAAGTCAAATCAAAGCCTTCACATTTAGTCCTCATGATTCTACTTAACTTTCAATTTCTGGGCATGCGATCATGCTTATGATTCGACTTGCACATCCAGATTTATACATGTTCTTGGTGCAACTATACATGTTTACAAGTGTTGGTCCTAGATTTTACAAACAATCTTTCCCTCTTCACTTTTTGAAAACTTAATTAGAAATAGATTCTTTAATGTTATTTCCAAACTTAATTAGTTTCTTTATTAATTCAAATAGAATGCTAATTAAGTACAATAAATTGCAGCGACTTCTTTATAATTCAAAAAAGATACATCAGAGTGTGTAATTGAAATTTGCAAGATTCAGATTGAAGATAGTAGATTAGATTCCATAAAATTAGAATGCAGTAAACAAAAATAGTAAATGCAGGATAATCAATGTAGTAAAGATAAAAGTAGAACAATGAAGGCAAGAATATTCAAGACACCAGATTTTTAAAGTGGTTTAACTTGAATTAAAACTATAATTCAAGTCTACTCTATTGGATCAATACTCAACTGTATGATTACTTTTATTAATAAGTATAGGAATTTAATAGGGCACATATTGACCAGTTTTACAACAAGAAATTAACAAGCTCTTGTAATACATAAGATAACAAAATTCTAAATTTAACCTAACTATGATCAACCTCATAGCTAAGAAGATCTAACAAGAATTCAATGTACCTCTTACAAATTGCAATCAACCTTACAATTGTAGAAGGATGCAAAGGAAAGATCAACCACTTCCTTTGTATCTAGATTTTTTATCAACCTCAGAAATTCCTAAAGAAAATTAAGATAAAGAGTTTAGAAATACAAACTTTACAATTGAGATGTAAATCTCAATTATTAATTGTGTGTTCTTCACAAATTAGCTCCAAGATTAATTGAATTAAAGAAATTTGATGAGGTAGCAATGTAACAGTTAAAAATCATGAGCTTTCTCTCTATTTTGCTCTCTGTGTTTTTGAGATGTTATGAAAAATCTGTGTTGAAAACAAATGAGGTTTGGGTATTTATAGATGTAATAACCGACAGTTAAAAAATAACTAATTTTTAGCTCTTGAATTGATTTGTGACAGTTATTACTAACTATAACAAACTAATTAATTTATGAATTGATTCAGACTATGTGAAAATTCATCTCTGAATCGATTGATGAATCAATTTGTAGTATTTGAAAATAGATCTTGAATCGATTTAGAAAAGTTCCAAACCTTCGGTAAGAAAAGTTTTCTTCATGAATTGATTAGTGAATCGATTCAAGTTCATTTCACAAGTTTTCCAATGATGAATTGATTCACACAATAAAAAATAATTTTTATAAAAATTTAACTTGTGAAACAACATATGAATAAGTGATTTGAAACCTTCTTGTGTCAAGCACATTTTGTAATCTTATTTCTACCTTAGTTTAACAAAATTATTTGGAGCAAATATGCTAAGAACACACTTACAAAAGATCCTATAAAAATCAAATAAAATCTTAGTACAATGTAGATCTTTTGAGCAACCTTTGATGAACTTTGAACTTGCAAACACTTAGCAAACAATAAACTCATAAACATAATATGATTTTGCTTAAAATTATTTTTCAACATCAAAACATAAAATAGTATAGCTAGCCAGGCTAACAACAAGGACAATTCCCATTTTCCTTAACCATACTTCATATGTTAGCCCAACCAACTCTTGATCATAAAAGAACTAATCATAAAACCAAGGTTTCCCAATCAAACCACTATATTTTCCTTCACAACACTAATCAAAATCAATTTTTACCATAAGTTCACATAGTATTCATTTTCTTTAACATAAACAATAGATCATTGGTTTAGCATCAATTAGTTATTTTGTAACTCACAAAAAAGGTAAGAATTATTCATAGAAGTGGTTGAGAACAAGAAATCAAATTGATTCAACCAAAACCTTCAACACTCTTCATGAACAAGAGAGAAAATATGTTAGATTCCTTGGATTTTCAAGAGTTTTCTTATATCAATTAGTCAAATACCATTAAATCATGACTTCAGTCCATAAAAACAAGCTATAAATGAAAGATTTGAGCCCCAAAAACACTAGAAAATCCATATGAAATTATAGGTTAAATAGTGACTTTTGAATTCAAATATTCATATCTTATATTATACTTGATGAATCAACAAGATTTTGATATTAAATTGAAAAGAAAGAAGAGATGAATCAATAGTAAAAATATAAAAAATTAACATGAAGGAATAACTTGCTTACTTTTAGAGAAAATTGGAATGTAAAGAGAGAGAGAGAGAGAGAGAGAGAGAGAGAGAGAGAGAGAGAGAGAGAGTTTTCTTAACAAATTAAGTTGGAAAAGTTGCATATAATGTATTTGAAGGTGGCTTGAGAAAGAAGAAGAAGATGATGCTAACTTTGGATGGAAAAATGAGAAAAAGAAAAAGTCAATCTTCTACCTTTGTTTTTTCCCTTAACAAATTTCTTAATTATGTCCTCGGTTTTGAGTCTAAATTTAATATACTTGCCAATCACCAACGAATATGAAATTTTAACATAAATTAGTTAAATCAATTACCTTCATAACAACTATAATTTTTGTACTCATTGGATGTTCGTAACTTTAGTTTTGATCTTTCTAAATTTTTCTAGAAATTAAATTCCAAAAATACACATTCATACTGGAAGCTTTCTTTTTTTGAGTTTTTTAAAGTTCATATAATTTGTTTCTACCATATTTGGACACTTAGTATCTCTAAATCTATAGTTTCTAAACTCCCGAAACTTCAATTTCATCCTTTTGAATTCTCTGAAAAGACCATTTTTATTATTGAAATTAATTTTAAAAAATTCAACGTATTATAATATGATAACTGGCTTCTATTGTTATGATCTACTTTTCATTTTTTGCCCTGATTTTTTTTGACCTTTTATAAGTTTTTTTTATAAAATGACTGATTAAGTTGATTTTAGTGTCATGTTGGTCACTCTCCCTTATGAACTTGCAATCTATCATTATATCTGTCTTTTATTGGATTTTGATGATGAAGAGGGAAAGAAAAAGGGAACATTGATGCAAAGAGCATGATAAATTAAAAAGACTGATCTAACAAATATTATTAAGCTTAAGATTAATTTGATGCAAAGAGCAAGCAATGCTTAAACTTGCTTGAAAACAAGGAAGACTACAACACAAAAGAGCAATACACTTTGCTATTTTACTTTGACATATTTTTACTGTGTTTGTTAGATGTATAGTTGATTTTTTTTCTTTTTTGCTAATCCCAATTTTGCAAGTGGATTATCATTAAAAATGAAGGAGAATATGGGACCCCAGTGATCTTTATATGGTTAAATTTATAGTTTTGATGATGAAGTTCTTAATGACTTTATTTTGTTGCAATAACTAAGTTTGATAATGATTTTGAATCAATTCCTTTTTGCTTTACAATTTTAGTCTAAGTCTAGCTATGTGTGATTATATTGATATATGTTTCATAGTCTGCTCCTTTACAATATGATTTGATAAGAAGCTTTTTGGTTTACTTCAAAATAATTTTCTTATGACATAAATGCAAGAAAAAATTTGACAATATACTTGATTGGTTGCTATGATATCAAAGTATTGCAAGTCTGTGAAAATGATCTTTATTGTGATAATTCATCTATTTCAAATAAACTTGTAATGTGTATGATATGCTATAATTTTTCAAAGTGAAGGCTTGAAAGTTTGCTTAAGTGAGTTGCATTGGAAAATATAGTTTTATATTAGTTATTCCTTGCTATATGGGGCATATTCATTATATTGTTTCAGTTAATTTTCATTGATATATTTAATTGAGTTGGAATCGATTGTATTGTATGAATGGTATATAAATTTCTAGTTTGATACAAATTGAATTGCTCTGCTAAATAGTCTGAAAAAGACTTTAGTGTACAGGTTACATTTTGCTCCATAACATATTGCATTTCTGGTTTTCTCATAGAATCTGACAAGGTAGATTGCTCCTTGCTATGTGCCACCTCATGCTTGACAAATGACTATCACAACTAGGCAAATTCTAAAAAAAGTAAGCAAATGAGCTAGCCCTTGTACCATTGATGATGACAACTCATGTGAAATTTAAAATCCAAGTTGAAAGAGCAAGCTGTTCTTTTCCTAAAGCTACTGACTAAAGGTGACCACTCAGTGTATATGTGGAAGAAGCAAGCTACTTGATTTAAAGTCCAAGTTAAAGAAAGTGCTCTTTGATGCCAAGCTCATTTATAAAAGGGGAGATGTTCTTCACTTCAATGTACATTATGTAAGCAAATCCTTCTTCCCTCTCTAGAAGACTTCTTTCTTTAAATTTTCCAATATTTTCTAAGTCTTTTTTGTGCTTCACTTGTAAACCCACTTTTTTGTGCTATACTTATAGAAGCCTTATAGTTAGGAATTATGCCTTGGTGTGAGATTAGAAAATTCTCAAATTGAGAGGTAGGATTGCTTGTATCTTAAAAGGTCAAGTGGGAGAGATTGTAAGGGATACTCAAAGAAAAAAGTGCTAATGGATAACTCTTAAGGTGTTTATTACCTTTAAGAGAAAGGAGTAGATCCAAAGGAACGGTTTTCCCTTTAGACCATTGGACCTTTATACATCAATGCTATTATTATTTTTCCTTACTCTTCTACTTTCTGTGTACTTTAAATTGCTTATCTTTACATATTATTTATTTAATCTTTCACATACTTGTTAATTATCCTTTTTAAGGGGAAAGTTTTTAAATTATAATATTATATTTTAAACATCAATTCACTTCTCTCTTGGTGTATTTGTTCTATCATAGGTTAAGTTGAACAATCACAAAATAGCCTAGTTACAAGGCTCACATAACTAATACCCATAATTAGCCTTATTGTTATATTTAACTTCACAATATTATCATCTTCAGATTGGATTAATTTACAATAATCAATTTGATGTTTGTGTACTTCAGGTTTTATACAATATTGTGAACTATAGATGTTCACATAAAAAATTCTAGCATCCTATCTACAAGTCAAACAACATGATGACTCTCACCCATACACTATGATAAAACATGTTTTTAGCGGTGGTTCAAGGGCAGCAGTTTGTCCAAATCACTGCTAAAGATATAGGTAAAGTGACCTAGGTTTGATGCTTATGAAAAGCAAATGTTACAGTTGATTTTTAATAGTAGTTTTGTTGAACCATCACTAAATACCAAATGTTTGATGGTGGTTTTGTAAAATCCATTATTAAGTACTAAATGTTTAATGTCGGTTGTGTCCAAACCACTACTAAGTACCAAATGTTTAACAGCGATTTTGTACAATCGTTGCTAAGTACCAAATGTTTAACAGTGATTTTGTACAATCGCTGCTAAGTACCAAATATTTAATGATAGTTGTGTTAAAACTACCACTAATTACCAAATATTTAACGGCAGTTGTGTCAAAACTACCATTAAGAACATGCTGCATCAGTAAAAGTCAACTTCATTTTTCTCTTCAGATGAGCCTTAATTTCACTATCCTTTCCGTTTTTCCTGAAGCAAAAGTCATTTCCATCCATTTTTTAAAAACAAAAAGTTAGAAGCTAAGCCCCATTTGCATCAGTATTGTTATTGTTATTGTTGAAATTTGTAGATTGTAGGTCCCAGATAGTATGAGATAAAAAATTAAGTGCGAAATTTGCTTTGATCTTGCCCTTTTCCCGTTGGGGAATTACATAC
>JANHAO010028974.1:0-10478 GCA_026873985.1 Saraca asoca
TAATTATATTCCCACGCTTGAACAAATTTCCAGCCATACGAAATTCCTGCACAGAAAATATGAGCAATAACAAAGAAAATGAATGGAAAAACAAACAGAAAATTATTTCTCTTCCAATGCGCATTGCAGAATCACAGGCACAGCACACTGCATAGCGCCCTCAGAAAGACGCCAAAACAAAACTATAAACACTCTGCAAGCGTCGCTCTAAACTGACTCACTCTTTGTTCTGCTATTCTAGCTTCTCTTTTTTACCTATTTCTTGTTTTCTTCCCAACCTGGCTTCCTAGCCATGGGATCTTCTTCTTCTTGCCCGTATAAGAACAAAGCAGCTATATTTTGAGAAAACCAGAGAAGCAGAGAAGGCCCCATTAATGGCTTCTGAGAGTAGAGCAGCGAATTCACTATCCCAAGTGCACTCTTCGGGCACAAGCAGTAGAAGAATTCATAACACAGAGTCTATTAGCAAAGCAATTGCTCAGTACACTGAAGACGCCCGGCTCCATGCCGTTTTCGAGCAATCAGGCGAGTCTGGTAAGTCTTTTGATTACTCACAATCTATAAGAACCACCACGCAATCTGTGCCGGAGCAGCAGATTACGACTTATCTGATGAAAATCCAGAGAGGTGGATATATTCAACCCTTTGGTTGCATGATTGCGGTTGATGAACAAACATTCAGAGTTCTCGGGTACAGTGAAAACACGTGGGATTTGCTGGGTATTAGTCCACAATCGGTCCCGAGTATCGAAAAGCCTGAAATATTGACGATTGGAACTGATGTTCGTATGCTATTCACGCCCTCGAGTGCAATCCTGCTTGAAAAGGCATTTGCGGCCCGGGAAATCTCGTTATTGAACCCCATTTGGATTCATTCGAAGAATTCGAGCAAATCCTTTTATGCTATTTTGCATAGGATTGATGTCGGGATTGTGATTGATTTGGAGCCTGCAAGAACAGAGGACCCTGCACTGTCCATTGCTGGGGCAGTGCAGTCTCAGAAGCTGGCAGTGCGTGCTATTTCGCAGTTGCAGGCACTTCCCGGTGGAGATATTAAGATTTTGTGTGATACTGTTGTTCAGAGTGTTAGGGAGCTTACTGGGTTTGATAGAGTAATGGTGTACAAATTTCACGAGGATGAACATGGTGAGGTTGTTGCTGAGAGTAAGAGGGCAGACTTGGAGCCATATATCGGTTTGCACTATCCTGCCACTGATATTCCTCAGGCTTCGAGGTTTTTGTTCAAGCAGAACCGAGTTCGGATGATTGTGGATTGCCATGCTACTCCTGTACGGGTAATTCAGGATGAAGATCTTATGCAGCCCCTTTGTTTGGTTGGGTCGACCCTTCGTGCCCCGCATGGTTGTCATGCCCAGTACATGGAGAATATGGGCTCGATAGCTTCGTTGGCAATGGCGGTCATAATCAATGGGAGTGATGAGGAAGCTGTTGGCGGTCGTAACTCAATGAGGCTATGGGGCCTGGTTGTTTGCCATCATACTTCTGCTAGATGCATTCCTTTCCCTCTACGCTACGCTTGTGAGTTCCTTATGCAGGCGTTTGGGCTTCAGCTGAATATGGAGCTTCAACTGGCATCGCAGTTATTGGAAAAACGAGTTTTAAGGACCCAGACTCTCTTGTGTGACATGCTTCTTCGGGACTCTCCTACTGGCATTGTTACTCAAAGCCCTAGTATTGTGGACCTTGTAAAGTGTGATGGAGCAGCTCTCTACTACCAAGGAAACTACTACCCATTAGGTGTCACCCCAACTGAGTCCCAGATAAAGGACATTATAGAGTGGTTATTGGCCTTCCATGGAGATTCAACAGGTTTAAGTACTGATAGTCTGGCTGATGCTGGGTATCCTGGGGCTGCCTCTCTTGGTAATGCAGTTTGTGGGATGGCTGTTGCATATATCACAGAAACTGATTTTCTATTCTGGTTCAGATCCCATACGGCAAAAGAGATCAAATGGGGTGGTGCAAAGCATCACCCAGAGGACAAAGATGATGGGCAGAGAATGCATCCGCGTTCTTCATTCAGGGCATTTTTGGAAGTGGTGAAAAGCCGTAGTTTGCCATGGGAAAACTCAGAAATGGATGCAATTCACTCCTTGCAGCTTATTCTGCGAGACTCGTTTAAAGATGCTGAGAAAAGCAATTCTAAAGCTGTTATACACGCCCAGCTTGGGGATCTGGAGTTGCAAGGGGTGGATGAACTAAGTTCTGTAGCCAGAGAAATGGTTAGGTTGATTGAAACTGCCACTGCTCCCATATTTGCTGTAGATGTTGATGGCTGCATAAATGGATGGAATGCAAAAGTTGCAGAATTAACAGGACTCTCTGTAGAAGAAGCTATGGGGAAGTCCTTGGTTCATGACCTTGTGTATAAGGAGTCTGAAGAATCTGTGAAAAGGCTTCTCTCTCGTGCTTTAAAAGGTAATCTATCTAAAACTTTTCTTTTCTGGCTAACTCATCAAGTTTGTTAGGCATGAAATTCTAACTGAACCATTATAATGGAAATGTGAGTCTTTTCATCTCCTGTTTGCTAAAATTTCTACTTAGAAACATAATGGCATGAAGTTTAGTAGAAGGTGAAAATGAAAGATTAGCAATAGCACATAATGAACTGGAAAAGCAAAAATGTTTCTCATAGAATATATGATTAGCTATTCCTAGCACAACTAATGGATGCTTAATTGTGCACTAATCATGTCATTTGTAATGCAAATAGTGGCTGTGATGTGGACATAGATTTGAACCGTATGACAATGACATACACTGTGGGTGAACCTGATCATGGAACCTCTTTGCCCAACAAAATCTGCTTTCACTCCTTAATTAAAGGAAGTAAAGTAAGGTACATAGCGAAGAGGAGAGAGATGTTAATATGATAGTCTTTATTCCCTGATTTTTTCCACTGAAAAAGGGGAAAGACTAATGTAATTATAGCCTCCCAGAATTAGAAGAAAACATGATATTCATGGTCCAATGACATTTGTTGGTTAGCGATCAATTATTTAGACATTGAGGTTTGAAGCAACCTGTTACTATTGCTATAGAGTATCTAGTTTGGCTTTAGAAATAATTTAAGGTTGATAATTGGTTGTAGCATAACATAACCTCTTATTAATTAGTACAGGTGAAGAAGATAAGAATGTTGAGATAAAACTGAGGACATTTGGTCCAGAACACCAACAGAAGGCAGTGTTTGTAGTGGTTAATGCTTGCTCCAGCAAAGATTATAAAAGCAATATAGTTGGAGTAAGCTTTGTTGGTCAGGATGTCACTGTTCAAAAAATAGTCATGGACAAGTTTATCCACATCCAAGGTGACTACAAGGCTATTATTCATAGTCCAAATCCTTTGATCCCTCCCATTTTTGCTTTGGATGATAATATATGCTGTTCTGAGTGGAACACTGCAATGGAAAAGCTTACTGGTTGGGCCCGTGGGGATGTCATTGGAAAAATGTTGGTAGGAGATGTCTTTGGTAGTTGCTGTCAACTGAAGGGTTTGGATGCTTTAACAAAGTTCATGATTGTGTTGCACAATGCACTTGCTGGACAGGATACAGATAAATTCCCATTTTCATTCCTCGATCGGCATGAAAAATATGTGCATGCTTTATTGACTGCAAATAAGAGGGTTAATATGGAGGGTCAGATTACTGGGGCTTTCTGCTTCTTGCAAATTGCAAGTCCTGAACTTCAAAAGGCTCTGAAAGTCCAAAAGCAACAGGAGAGGAAGTGCATTGTCAGGATGAAAGAGTTAGCTTACATTTGTCAGGAAATAAAGAATCCTTTGAGTGGTATGCGCTTTGCAAGTTCTCTTTTGGAGGCTACCAACTTGACTGATGATCAAAAGCAGTTTCTTGAGACTAGTGCCACTTGTGAGAAGCAGATGATGAAGATTATACGAGATGTTGATCTGGAAAGTATTGAGAATGGGTGAGTTTTCTGAGCAATTATTTTACTTTTTTGATTCTTTGGAAAACAATGAGTTGCAGAAATAGTGCTTTTCATATGGCTTAGTCGCTTAAATGATTAGGTCAAGTGATCCTTTGGCATATTATTCGAGCTTATTGATCAATTCTCCTATAGTTTGACCATTTTTTTATCCTTATTGAAGTTTTAGTTATAGAAATAGTGCTTTTGGTATGGCTTAATTGCTTAAATTATTAGGTCAAGTGATCCTTTGACATAGTTATTGGAGCTCAGTTGATTAAGTTGTCTTACAGTGTGGCCATTCTTGGTCCTCATTGTCTTAGCCTTTCCTAAATCCATATATCATAAATTTGATATGAACTTTAGTGAAGTTATGCATCTGATTAGATGACTAGCAGCCATATCAATTGTTTCTTGACTGCAAGTGAACATGATTAGCTGTAGTTTGTGAAATTCCTTGGTCGTAACTGTTTGTCCTAGATGTAAACAATTTCACTTGTATTGTATGATGCCATTGATCAAAAATTGACTTAGGTAAAGCGAGTCACATGTGCCTGCATTTAGATTGCCTTCTTGCTATGATATGTTAGCATGTCCATGAAAATAACATCATTTCTTTCTGGTTATACTTTGCTTTGATGGCGGGGCTATACTTTTATGTTTTGCAGTCATTAGTAGTTACAAGTGGCGTGTGCTTACTTGCTTTGATGTCCTTGTGAGCTTCTTGCATAAATTTTGTAATGAGCAAGACAAAATTCATGTCTTTAATTTGATTGGAGTCAGGTCATTGGAACTTGAAAAGGGAGAGTTCTTACTTGGGAGTGTCATAAATGCAGCCGTTAGCCAAGTTGTGTTATTGCTGAGAGAAAGAAATTTACAGTTGATACGTGATATTCCTGAAGAAATCAAGACATTGGCTGTCTATGGTGATGAATTGAGAATTCAACAGGTCTTGGCTGATTTCTTGATAAATATGGTGCGCTATGCACCATCTCCAGATGGTTGGGTAGAGGTTCATGTTTGTCCAAATTTAAAACAAATTTCTGATGGATTTACCTTTCTCCATGCTGAATTCAGGTATGTTAGCATGATCTTTTAGTCATTTTGCTATTTTTCCCCCTCAGATAGTTGTTATATATATTGAGGACAGATTGTATCAAATTCTTTCTTGGCATGAGTATAGTTTTTATTTATTTATTTATTTATTTTTATCATTCTGTCTGTCTATGAATCACTTCAGTAGTTTACTGCCAATTATCTTGCCTGAGATCTGGAGTTGAGTAAATGCATCAGCTGAGTAATGTGTCCACTCTCAATTTCTTGATTGACCATGTGATGGGAATGTGACCCAAGAATTAAAATTGGGTTAGGGCATGAATAAGCCCAAAGTAATTAAAGTCTATTCTAGAAGGCTCAAGGTTAATTAAATAAGGAGGGGCAGGGCGGCAGGCATGCACACAGGGTGTATAACAGAATGCATGCACATGATGAGGTAGGGGTGAGGTGGCATAACTACTTGCATGCACAGTAACTGGATGCAGTTGGAGAGAGAGCTATATAAGGGGAAGGGGGAAGAGTGCCGGGTAGTCTTTTTCTTTTGAAGTGGCTAGTGCCAAGGGAACCGAGAGGAATTCTCTGGGTTGGGGAGAGCTGAGGGTCTTATATCTTCATCTTTTCTTCTATTCTTCTTCTGTAATCTGTGTAATACCTATCTTCTATTGGGAAATTCAATCAAACAGTTTCTGGGTCCTAACACCATGCACGTTAGGCATATTTATTTGTTGCATATCTCTTGATGGCAGACCATGTTTTGGAGTATTATTGTTTTGATTGCCAAGTATGATGATTCATGATGAGTAATTTGAATTATGAACTTAATGGGAAATAGTTTGGTTTGAGTTAGGTTTTGAGTGCTCAAACATAACATGCATAAACTACTATCCAAATATCTAATTGTCTCACCCAACCTCCTTGTCCCCACTCTTCAAATATAGGAGGAAAAAAATGACCAGAATTACTTATGTTACCAAATAACTGGTTGCAATAAAATATGGTTTACTGGGAATACTTATCCTGTTGCTCTAACCTTCTTAATTGCTTTATGCTGTCATGCACCAAAAATGAGGTTTGTTGGTGACCTCCCTTTATAATATACTGATGTCTGTATCGTATCATGAGAACAAATTACATAAAATAAATATTACAAATGCTGGTTGTCTTACAAGCTACTAGTCCAATTATACTTCTATGTATATGATGAAAATATTTCTAGTTCTACCATAGTACTGAAATTTTCAGTACCATTGTCTACTGATTTTTTATAAGTTAGGAAACTTTCTCCTTAATTTTATGATCCACTCTTATTTGTCAAAATATAATAGACAATAGCACTCAAATTTCAGTGTCACGGTAGGATTTCTGTATATGATGAAGAATCTTGAATTTAGTGATGAAATGATTGCTCTCTTTGTGTTTCATTTTACTTGGCAACTGAATTTTGAATGGATCATGATGTCACAATATCTTGTTTGTCAAAATATAATAGACAACAGTACTCAAATTTCAGTGTCACGGTATAACTAGAAATATTTCTGTATATGATGAAGAATCTTGAATATAGTGATGAAATGATTGCTCTCTCTCTCTTTCATTTTACTTAGCAACTGAATTTTGAATGGATGGTGATTATGTTTTCTATAAAGGATCGTATGTCCTGGCGAAGGTCTTCCTCCAGAACTGGTTCAAGACATTTTCCATAACAGCCAGTGGGTGACTCAAGAAGGCTTAGGGCTCAGTATGTGCAGAAAGATTCTAAAGCTAATGAATGGTGAAGTCCAGTATATCAGAGAGTCTGAGAGATGCTATTTCTTAATTATTCTTGAACTACCCGTGACAAAAAGAGAGGCTCTAAAACTGTGATTTTGGCATCGCACAACGGTGAGGATGCTATCTCTCATGTTGACTATTAGATGCTTCATAAAAGAGTATGCTCTCCTATCAAGGCAACTCAAGGGACATGCATTTGAGGAAACTGGTCTGGCTGATTGAGTTAGATGTAACTCCACCAAGTTCTATTTTTATTTAAGCTCGAGTGTTGACACAACCCCGCCACGCACAGACGGCTTGCAGCCAGACACAGTTGTGGGCCCTACAATGATGTCTGGTTTTTAGCCGCACACTTGTGACTGGTTATGAGTGGTGGAATTGTGCAACCTATCAAGTGACAAGTTAACTTGTAAGCCAAATATTACTTAACCTTGAACTGTTTCAACTTCTGGCAGGGTAGATGAAAGGTTCCAACATGAAGATTTTCATGGCTAAATGAGTGTCTCTGAAATTGTTGCAGATGCTGTGGACTCTATGGTCGGATCGAATTATTGTAAAATCTTGGTCTGCTAAATAATTTTTCCCGGGGTTGTTTTTAATACTCCATGCCTAACTTTTTTTCCTGATGTAGTGATGTTTTGTACATCCTTATCTTCTCTGTAATAATAAGCTGGGTTGTCCTGTATTTTCTGGGAATTTTGTGTACATTAGCCTTTTGTCAATCAAAGGTTAGGATGTATGATCCTCTGATTCATGGTGGTCTGATCTTCCATACATTGCCTGTGGGTCTTTGTGGCAGTTGTGAACTTCTGTTTCTAATTCTAGTCTTCTAGAACTGTAAAGGCTTCTTTGTGAGCTAGTAAGATCAATGTTTAGTATGCAATCTTTCTTGACAAATTCTACATAAACCATGTGATTACGAGACTGAATGGCCTCAATTAAACCTCTACCAAATCTTTCTCAACAAAGTCTGTCAACTATGGATATGACTACACTTAAAAAGGTACAAAATTATATACATATATTTTTCTGTGCAAATCATAAATATATTTTTTTAACAATTAATGCTACTTGTACATTCATATACACATAATTACACCCACTCTATTATGAGCGGTACTACTTACAGTACTATTATTCATATTATTTTTACAGTATTACTAATTTAATTTGTTATATTACTACTTACGGTATTATTAAGTTTGTTATCTGCAGGAATTTATATATAAAAAAAAAAAAATTGGTTGACCATCAGCATTTTCGCTCTACTATTATAAAAAGAGTTATTTCTATTTTCCTCCTTGAAATTTGAAATATTATTATTTTCCCCTTAATGTTTGAGGAAATATTAAAATTTTCCTTACTTTTTGAGTTATTATCATTTTCTCCTTTGACATTTGAAGATTCTATCATTTTCCCTTTTAATGTTTGAGAAAACATCAAAATACCCCTTGTTGCTAAAACTTTTTTTTTAAAAAAAAATAAGAAAAATAGAAAATAAAAATAAAAAAGAAAAAAATTTCCCAAAAAATTTAAAAAATAAAAAAGGAAGAAATAAAATTTGTGTAAAATAATTAGATAATATATCATAATTAATTATATTATATATTGACTATAATTTCAATAAAAAATAACAAAATTTCTTAACTTTTTTAATTTTTGTAAATTTTTTACTAAATTTTTTTAATTTTTTTCTTTTTTTATTTCATTTTTTTAATAGGACTGCGGCTGTTACTGGAAGTAGCGAGCAGAGGAAACGACGAACTAAAGGAGAAGTAACGAGCAGGACGCAGAGAAAGAATCTAACTCATATATTAAAGAAAAAATTGTCTCACCCTCGGATGAATTTTAATTTTTCGTTACGAGGTAGGCTCAAAGGTCATCTCATCCTCAATTTCGTTTTTGTTTCTCGTTGTCGCGAGGTAGGCTCCAGGGCCGTCTCACCCTTAAATGAATTTTAGTTTTTCGTTACGAGGTAGACTTAAAGGCTGTCTCACCCTCGGTTTCATTTTTATTTCTCGTTGTTGCGAGGTAGGCTCCAGGGCCATCTTACCCTTGGACGAGTTTTAGTTTTCGTTTACGAGATAGGCTCAAAGGTCGTTTCACTCTGACAAAGAGTACAAGATAAGATCAGTTTTTTTTTAATATATGAGTTAGATTATTCTTTTACGTCTTGCTCGTTACTTCTTCTTCAACTCGTCGTTTCCTTTGCTCGCTGCTTCCAGCAACAGCCATAGTCCTATTAAAAAAATGAAATAAAAAAGAAAAAAATTAAAAAAATTTAGCAAAAATTAAAAAAAGTTGAAAAAATAAAAAAATTAAGAAATTTTTTATTATTTTTTATTGAAATTATAGTCAATATATAATATAATTAATCGTGACATATTATCTAATTATTTTACACAAACTTTATTTCTTCATTTTTATTTTTTAAATTTTTTGAGAAATTTTGTTTCTTTTTTATTTTATTATTTTATTTTCTCTTTTTCGTCTTTTTTTCTAAATAAAAAATGAAATAAAAAAAATTTAGTAACAGAAGGTATTTTGATGTTTCCTCAAACATCAAAGGAGGAAAATGAGAGAATCTTCAAAAGTTAAGGAGGAAAATGATAATAGCTCAAAAAGTAAGGAATATTTTGATATTTCCTCAAATATCAAGAAAAAAAATGATAATATTTTAAATTTCAGAAAAAATAGAAATAACTCTTATAAAAAAAAGTATGACACTTGTTTTTGAAAAGGAGTGAATGATTGAAGCAACTAATAGTAGTCATTATGAAAGCAACTCCTTTTGTAAAATAGTACGCATATGCTTTAGTTATCTGGGAAAGGAGCTTTTGTTGACTTCTTGTCAAGTTGGCACTTGTAATTCAGGCTTCTTCTTAACAAAGTAATGCTACTTTTTCCCATTATATAATGCTTTTTTTTTTAATTATTATCGTTCTTTTTCTGCTCCACTACCATAACCTGAATTAAATTGGTTTCAAATATTTTTAAATATGTAGATTGAATTTATCTTAAATAATATTATTAGAAGTGGAGCGTGATTCACCTTTGAATTGGCTATAATGTTTGAAGGGCTGTTTGCCTGGCAGCAAACTTCAGATTGTCGGTTGTTTGCCGATCCTCCATCTAGCGGACGGCGGTAGCTCCACCGCATCTTTCCGGTTTTGTTTGGCGGTAATAACGTTTTTGCATCAGCGACTAATTTTGTACTCAATCTCTGAAGGGTTGCCTGGTGTCTCAGCAGATAGCCAAGATTCATCGGTAACTCTTACTAAAATCAATGCAATAATTTAGTAATTTTGAGATTGGCTGTTCTTTTTAGTCTAATTATGCAACGCAAGACTTCAATCATGATTTTGGATCAATAATTGTCTTGCTCCTGTTTTATATGTGTGAATGTTGTTCTATTTATTTCTTATCGTGGTGAGCTACACTGATCTTTTTAAAGAGGTTTTTGGTTGATTGACTTAAGTGGTTCGTTCACAAAAATTCACCGGACAGTAAGGGATCCTACTCTGTTCACCCGTAATTGCATACGGGCTTGAAGATTAGTGTCAAAGAAGGCTGCCTTCCAGCCTTTCAAAGAAGGCTGCCTTCCAGCCTGCTGGTTGCAATTTTTTGTCAAAAATTACAACCAGCCGGCAAAGGAATAGGGGCAAATTTCTCCTATAAAAGGAGGCCTCCTGGCTTCAGAAGAAA
>JANHAO010028975.1:0-10478 GCA_026873985.1 Saraca asoca
AATGCCAATTGACTCCAAACTATAAAAACATGTTAGCACAGCTGGAATTGATTCATTTAAGCTCTTAAAATGCTAAGCATGAGGGAAATTAGATGTGTCAAATATTGTGTTATCAGTCCCTCAGTCAGCATTTTTCTTTTTTTTTTATTTTGAGGTATAATAGTAAATAAAGAGCTAGAGCATGTTATGGATGCAGTTAGGTAGGTCACTTGGTAAAAAATTACCCCTACTCTCTTGCTTCACCTGATGGCCCTAAAGCCACAGGTGTATCTGGAAGTATTCCACCTTGAGTTGTGCCACCCATGAGGCCTCTAGTGTTTAGTTCTGCTACTAGAGGAGAAAAGTGAAGCAAAGTTAATTTGGTAGTAGATTCTCATTAAAAATTGATTTAATGTCAAGCATAGATGATCTTAGTATTGGTCCTACCAATCTTTAAATGTTGTAGAGAAGAGTGGTGAGAAATTATAGGACAAATATGCTAGAACGTTTAAAGTTGAGGTTCAAGATTTTGAGTTCACTAAGACCCTAGGGAAAACAAATGACTCGAGTTTTAAGAAAAAAAATCTAGTGGTCTCATCTAATCATGTAAATGGGACTACTTTGAAGAATGAGGAACCTAGAAAAAGCATGATGGTTAGAGTCAAAAGCCTTGGAGGACAATAGGTTGACAAATACTACAGAAGCTATGAAACGTGACCTACTTGATTTGTTAGAGGATCCCTATATATTGGGATCTTCTCTGGAGGATAAAATAGCTTTGTTTGGTGATTCAAAACTTTCATCACATGATGTTAATATAGTTGGTCCCAGTAATTGTTTGGAGAAGGTTGTAATTAGAAGGTATCCTTCTCGAAAAAGAGTTTCAGCAATTAAAGACTTTTCCCTTTTATATGTGTGAAATGGTCCATGCCTTGGCAAGTTTCCCTTATGGTTAACAAATATTAGCACCTTAACACTGCTTGATGTTTCGAGTAATGCACTTTCTGGTGAGATCCCACCAGAGATAGGAAGCCTCAAGAAATTGGAGGAGTTAAGGATGGCGAACAACTCATTCACTAGTGTGATTCTGAGGCAAATTAGGAAATGTGGCTTCCTACATGTTGTTTATTTTGAAGGGAACAAATTTGCAGATGAAGTACCTTTCTTTTTCGGTTCCATGATTGGTTTAAGGGTGCTTTCCATTGGCCATAATCTTTTCACTAGATCAGTTCCGGTGAGTTTTGGTAACCTTTTAGCATTTGAAACCTTGAATTTGAAAGATAATAGTTTAAATGGAAGCATGCCTAAGGAGATAATGGAATTATACAATCTGACTACACTAGATCTAAATGGAAACAAATTCACCAATCAAGTTTTTGCAAGTATTACAAATTTGAGTAGATTAATGGTTCTCAATCTAAGTCGCAATGGCTTTTCAAGGAAAATTTTGGTGGCTATTTCAAGTCTTCTGAAGCTTCAACTGATTTCACTTCAATCCTTGCTTCCATTTTTTGTAATATTTCGGGCTATTCCCCATCACTTCGAATCATTCAACTAGGATTTAAGGCTTTCACAAATTTTGTTTAGCTAAGACAAAAACATGTTTTAGTTTTTTTCAAGTTTTGGATATTCAACACCATCATATAGATGATAGATGCTGATGTGAAAAGAGTAGAAAATAATGTTCAAGCTAGATATGCTTGCTAGGATAAAGTAGTGGAAATCTACCCTGTTTAGATCGTATGGCCTTGCTCTACTCCATTTGGCTGCTTCCTTATTTTTGGCAAGACTAAGTTCTCTGGCTAGTCTTATTTTCTAGCTAGTCCTCTTAATTCAACTGGATGAAGTTGCTTATTGATCAGCTTATTAAGGTTGAGAAGCACGAGTGCCCAACTATTCAGTCGTTCAATCCTGTTGTAGGACACTTACCTAGGCACTTGGTGTTGCCTGAAATCTTAACCTTCCATTGTCAGAGTGGGCCTTTCTCCCTTAACAGTTATGCAAGAGCTGTATCCAGCTGCTCAACCAATCCTGCTAACTGTAGTACTCCCCAAACTATGATTCTTGGCTACCCTATTTTGGTCACCTATTCAATGACTTTCCATGGGACTTTAAATAAGTGCCAAAGAGTTCTGTAAGTCCTTTCCTCTTACCAGTAGCATTACTATCTGAGATCACTCACAAACCATCATCTTGTTGCGACTCCTAGATGATCAAATGATCAAACTTTCTAGCCTCAACCAATCTCACGAACACAGCTACCATGTATGAGTCAGACTGCTGTTGCATTATCCTGCACAAGCTATGGTTGCCAGCTTGAGTTGAAAAGAAATTCCAATGTGATGGATATTGTATCAGACTGGGTAATTGTGCTCAGCTTGATGTCAAAATCAGAATATCCTTGTAGGTCTGGTAAAAGTTCCTCTAAAATGACATCTATTTAGATTAAGGGTACAAAACTAAGCAAGGGAAAGAAAGTTAATTTTTCTACACACCTTGAAAAGTCTAAAGTCACTTTCAAGAACCCACTAAATTGTTTTGGAAAGGAAGTGCTGCTTTTGAAGAAATTGGTCAGCTAGTGATTTGGGAAAAGAATCACTCTTAAACCCTGATGGGAATATTGAAGAATTTCAATTAGTTCAATGTTCCTCCTATTGGTCATGGTAGTTTTAACAGTCATAATAATAAGTTGAATGTGACTCAAAACATAGTGAGAGAGATACGCCACCTATTTCAAGCTATTTATAGGAAGTCTTTATAGGAAGAAGAAACAAAGTTAAAAGATGGAGTGAATAACCGTAAAAATGGTTGATTTACAAGTAGCAAAGATTCTTAAGGAGAAAGGAAAATATGTTAATACAAGTAAGCAAATCTTGAGACCTGTCCCTGGAATTGAAGTTGGTAATGACTTTTAGTATAGGATAGAGCTTATTATAACTGATCTTCATTATGGAATCCAGGGTGGCTTGGATTACATGAAGCACAATGGAAAGATCTTAGCAACTAGTGATGTTTCATCAGGGGACTATGTTGATGATTTAAGGGCAATCCAGATGTCATGATTTACACTAGGTAAGAGGAAAATATTATGAACACTGATAAGGAACCTAAAGATTAGAAGCTGGAGCACAATTATCCTACTTTGAAGAACAGCAGCAAGAAAAATAATCATGTTAGGGTGCTACATGGCTCTGTGGGAAAACCATGGGAAAAAAGGAAATGACCTAGGAGCCTGAGTCCCTCATGATGTATAGATACCCCCAGCTGCTTTAATGATGTGTTAGTATGGACCTTCACTCCTTATTATTATATTCCTAGAATTCGAGGATGAATTATTTTATTGGGGGAAAGAATTTGTAATACCTAAAAAAAAAAGTTACTTGGGAACCGAAGTGAAAAAGTTAAAAAAATTCATTGGGGCCAGATTGTAATTTCCTTTTTCTAGAAAGACCTATTTGAAGTCAGTGAAAAGTCAATAGGGTCAAACCACAATTTGCCCTATATTTTTATGTATAAATTTCTTTTATGTATAAATTTTTCCAATCGATTTCTTCTTCCTTTGGTGCAATTTCCCGAAGCTTCTCCCAAGTTGGCTCCTTCTCGCCCAATGCCATTGATCGTTGTCCTTTCTTCAGCCACCATCTCTGGAAAACTTCAACGAGTTAGGATATCTAGCATCTTCTCTAACATCCCATCTTTTCAGCCTAACTTGTAGCAGCTCTCTCTCTTGCCCAAACATCCTCTATATTCTCTTCCTTTGTTTCGTTGGTGATCCGCTACAATCTAGCTTGCCATCATTGTCTGACGCTCTGACATCCCTCTATCAACCTCTTCCTTCTTCAGTGCCTCTTCTCTTAAGTGTTACTCACGATAGCTTTCCTGTTCCTTTTTTAGTCAGTTTGACCAATAGCTTCTACAGGCTCACCAACAATGTCCCAGCTCTAGTCAAGCTGGCTACAGACACTTTGGACTCCAGTGAGTAATCCTAAAACAAAAAATTTATTTTATAGGAAGTTTACATTAAGTTTTCAAGATGGTTTACTAGAAACCCTAACCCTCAAAGTTGAGGTATACTGAGATATTGCTATTCATCAGCTCCAGGTGAATTTCCTTTGACGAGTCGAGCACACCAACATCAAATTTTGGAGCTTTAGCTGACTTAGCTTTCTAAGGATTTTTCTAAGGTGAGTGGACAATCCTTCTCACTTCATGATCTCATTAGTAAATATAAAATAATTTTATTATATAGAATATTATTAATTTTTTTAAATAACAGGATTCTCTTATATATTAAAGTGGTTTTGAAATTATATTTACATTTTGTATGTGTACATGAAATGGTTTGCCATGATAAAATTCCACATTTTCATCTTGCATTATGTTATTAGAATTGGCAATTCTATTTTTCTATGTGATGACTAGAGATGAAAATGCATCAGTAGGATTATGTATGTTTTTATAAATGTTGCTTACCTGAAACAGAACTTTCATATTACATGATATTTTTTTTAGATTATTGATTTGAGATACTGGACCCATTGAGAAATTCATTGATAACCTTTAAGTGCACTTGTGAATATATAAATAGCCCTGGGTGGATCTAATAAGGAAGGAGAAATGTAAGGATGCATATGTTCAAGAGCATCCGGCAATTGTGTTGGATAGCTTATGACAGGATTTATATTTATATCCAGATGCTTACCTCTTGTAATTCATTCTTTAGGAAATCCAGTTGAATATTTTACTATGTTGAGATTTGATGAAATTTTAGAAAGCTTATTAGCTTTCCCTCATATTTATATCATGGTGAACGTAATTTCCACAGTAACATTCTTTGATGTTTACCTTTATGCTATTAAACATCATATTTTTATTTATTTGATTTTCTGGTTGAATTATAGTTTTCAAATGTATATTAAGATTATGGCAGCAGAACAAGTAAGTATATCTTCACAAATATATATATATATATATATATACTTTCGAGTATGATTTTTAAATGGGATTTTTAGATGATCATGGGATTGTTTGCTTACTGAGTTTCTATGAAACTCACTCTTTCATTTCCATGTTTTTCAGAGCTAGAGGATATTCCTATTATTCCCCCATGCCTTCCTGACTTAGGATCTACTCATTGACCGAGTAGATTACACCCAGTGGAGATTTAAGATATAATTGTGGTGTAAAGTCTAGCAATTAGTAAGAATGTATATGCATATGATGTGGTTAATGAATGCCTAATAGAATGTAAATTGTGTAATCTGGATCATTATATTTATTTGTATCACTATATAGGTTGTGTGGGCATGTACCCCTTGTCTGATGTATAGGCCTTAAGGCTATATGTCCGAAAAATAGAAGAAACTCTATCAAATTTTTATTAGAATTTTTAATATATAAATATTTCATCATGAATTGATGAAATAGTAAGTCATTACTATGTTATTCACATTGTAAGGCTTATAGGGGTTTCCTGATGGGGAGTTTCCTAATGGTAAACTTCTATGCCAATCATGTCCCGTAAATCGAAGCATGACACCTATGCTTGGTTTTACGATAAGATATAGGCTAATTTAATTTTTTAGTTGCCTTACCCTTGAAGGGATATGAGGGATGGAGTGGGATTTTCCTCTAAGCTAGTTACTAGTTGATGTAGAAATTTTGGAAACATACAGCAAAATTATGAACTAATGTTTAAAAGGGACATGTGCCTATTAGGCAATGCCTTTGTATATAGTATAAATATATTTATATTCTAATGTGTCTATCATTCTTTTTACAAGCTTATTAATTCTCAACCAATAATTAAGATTAAATGAATGTGATGTGAAAGTATAAATGTGATTATGAATAAAAAAAAGGATAAAAAAGATAGTAGTGATAGGTTAAAGGCTGTTGATTATTAATCAGTGATTGGTATTCACACCAATCATGGCCAAAAATCATCCTAGTCGTATGATTTCTAAAGAAATTTAACTGTAAGAAAAAATTTAGGAAGTTAATCAAACTCAACTGCTTCTATTTCATTCTTTAGAAGAAATACATATTAGAATCAAGGAAATTTCAATGCCAATATGCCACGATGCAAGATTTGTGATATAAATCGTTATGGACCATGTAGAAGAGATCTAATCAGATGTTTTTGATGTGGACAACCTACATATAGAGCGAGAGAATGCTCCATAAATATGAATGCTTTTGGATATGGTGCAAATTACCAAGTTCAACCTCAAAATCAACCAGTGACACAATCTATAGCTTCAGTGAGGGCACCAGTTGTGTCTAGCAAGCACAATAGGAAGAAGCAGTCAAGGGAGAAACCATAATGAAGCTACAGCTACAATTTACAATCTTACAAGATAAGAGACCTAAGTATCGAATATCATAGTCATATGTATTTCAAGATTACATTATTTACAAGCTCAGATTCTGTTTCACACTGGAGCTACTTATTCCTTTATTGCGAAGAAACTTGTCGTGTTACTAAATAAATCTGATGAACCAATAGAATCACTGTTAGTAGTGATGACTTCAGTTGGCAAGACCCTTCTAGTTGACTATTTATTTAGAGATTGTGTTATGACAATAGGAGACAACCAGTTATCTATAAATCTAGTTGTGTTAGATATGGTTAATTATGATATAATTCTAGGTATGGATTGGCTTTCTCAACATCGTGCAGGCATGAATTGTTTTAACAAGGTGGTCACATTTCATATGAACAAGTCCTCTCCTCTGGTATTTCAGGGAAAGTGGGTAGCTGAGATAGCTAATTTGATTTCAAGTATGCAATCTTAAAAGTTGTTAAAAAAAAAGGGTGCACAACCTATTTAGCTATGGTGAAAGATCTAGATCAACCTGTTGCCAATCCAAGTGAGGTTCCGATGATACGAGAGTTCCTTGACGTGTTTCCTAATGATTTACTCAGATTTCCACCAAATAGGGAAACCAAGTTCATTATTAATCTTGTACCTAGTACAGAACCTATTTCCCTCTTTATCAAATGGCACCATCAGAATTGAAAGAGTTGAAAACTCAGCTACAAGAATTAATTGATAGAGGTTTCATTCGTCCAAGTGCTTCATTGTGGGGAGTACCCATACTTTTTGTTAAAAAGAAAGATGGAACATTGCTATTGTGTATCGATTATCATTGATTGAATATGTTGACTATTAAGAACAAATATCCCTTCTTTCATATTGATGATTTGTTTGATCAATTGTAAGGGTTGAAATATTTCCCAAAAATAGACATGAGATTAGGGTATCATTAGCTAAAGATTCACATAAAAGATATGCCTAAGACTACTTTTCGTAGGAGCTATAAACAATACAAATTCTTCATAATGTCATTTGGTTTGATGAGTGCATCGACTACTTTTATGGGCCTGATGAATTCAATTTTCAAACCATTTTTAGATAAATTTCTCATCGTGTTTATTCATGATATTATGGTATACTCCAAAAGTGAGGAAGAATATAATCAGCACATAAGAATAGTGTTACAAATTTTGTTAGAGCACAAGTTTTATGCAAAAATTTTTAAATATGAATTTTAGGTGACCAATGTCAACTTTCTTGGTCACATGGTGTCACAAGAAAGGGTACAAGTTTATCTTCAAAAAATAAAAGCCATAAAGAAATGCTTTAGACCTACAACAATTACTAAAATTTGAAGTTTCTTAGGATTAGCTAGATACTACCTAAAATTTGTCAAAGATTTTTTTGAGATTTTTGCACCATTGAGTAAGCTAACTCAAAAAGGAGTGTGATTTGAATGAACTCCCACATGTAAAGAAAGCTTTCAAAAGCTAAAGAGATGTTTGATGACAGCCCCAGTATTGACATTACTATCTGGTTCAGGTGGCTATGTAATGTATTGCAATGTTTCACGAATTAGACTTGGATATGTGTTAATGCAAAATGGAAGAGTAATCGCCAATGCATCGTGACAACTAAAGAAACATGAGCAGAACTCATGATTTGGAAATGGTTGTTGTAGTCTTTGCTTTGAAGATATGAAGGCACTACCTATATGGAGAAACATGCAAAATTTACACGAACTATAAAAGTTTGAAACACATCTCTAAATAAAAAAAATCTTAATCTTCATCAATGAAGGTGGATGAAACTAGTAAAGGATTATGAATGTTCGATATTGTATCATCCCAACAAAGCAAATGTAGTAGCAGATGTGTTAAGTCATAAACCAACAAGTAGTTTGGCTTGTCTTCTCTTTGAAAAAGAAAAGTTAATATGTCTCTATCCAAAATTGAAACACTCAGCATGTAGCTAGAAGTTATGGACTGAACTTTAATTTTAGCCAATATGACAATGTAATCACTGATGGTTAAACATGTTAAAGAAGCTCAAAAATAAGACCCACAATACGTGATCCTTAGATAAAATGCTGAAGTGAAACTAAATTCAAAATTTGCAATCGATGAGATATAAGTGTTTAAAATGGAAGTAAAATTATGGGTCCCCTCAAGTGTTCATAACAATTTACTGCATCAACCTCATAACTCATCATACACAATGCACTCAGGAGTGTTTAAGATGTATCATGATTTGAAATAGATATTTTGGTGGGAAGGTATGAAACAAGATGTGCTTGAATATGTGATTAAATGTCTTACATGTCAACAAGTGAAAACAGAACATTAACATCAGGTAATATTACATCAATCCATCAAGATTCTAGAGTGGAAATGGGAAAGCATAATGGTGGACTTCTTAGTTAGATTGCCAAAATTGCCAAAAGGCTATGACTCAATTGGGGTCATCATTAATTGCTTAACTAAATTAGCTCACTTCTTGCTAGTTAAGACAACTTATTCAGCTCTTTCATATATGCAAATGTACCTCCATTAAATAGTTCCTTTACATAGGGTGCCATTGACGATCATTTCAGATCATGGTACTTAGTTTACATCCCATTTTTGGCAATCATTTCAACAAGTATTGGGTACTCAATTACAGTTTAGTACTGCTTTTCATCCATAGACTAATGGTTAATCAAAGCGAACAATTCAGATCTTGGAAGACATGCTTCAAGCATGCATAATGGAATTTGAAGGAAGTTAGGAAAAATATCTACCACTTATTGAATTTGCTTACAGTAATAGTTATCAATCCAATATCTAAATGGCACCATTTAAGGCATTGTATGGGAAGAGATGTAGATATTAGATAGGTTGATTTAAACCTAGAAAGGCAAAGTTGTTGGGACCAGATCTTGTAGCAAAAGCCATCAAAAAGGTGTAATTAATTTATGATCGAATAAAGGTGGCTCAAGACTGACAAAAATCATATACAGATAAGAAGAGAAGAGAACTAAAGTTTGAGGTTGATGATCAAGTGTTTCTCAAGGTATTTCTTGTGAAAGAAGTCATACGCTTTGGTAAAAAAGGAAAATGGACATTTTGATATATTGGACTATTTCAAATTATCAAATGCGTAGAATTCATAGCGTTTCAATTAAAATTACTAGCTAAAATGCAAGGAATCCACCTAGTATTCCATATCTCCATATTGAAGAAATACGTGTCGGATGAGTCCTATATAATTAAGGAAGAACTGATTCAATTAGACACCATACTGACTTATGAAGAGCAACTGACAACTATTCTCAATTGACAAGTTCGAAAGCTGAGATCAAGAGAAGCTTCCATGATTAAAGCATTCTAAGGATGACACGATGAACAAAAAGCTACTGGGAATTAGAAATTGATATACAAAAAAAGTATTCCCAATTATTTGGTAAGGAACACATGCAGTAAATATTTAGTATAAGGTATTATTCATAATTGTAATTTGTTTTGTTTAACATACCATCGTTGTTTAGAATTCGAGGACGAATTCTATTAGGGGGAGAATTGTAATATCCTAAATTTTCAAAAAAAAAATAATTTCAATAATAAAATAACTTTCAGAAAAATCCAAAAAGGTGAATTTGAAAATTTTGGGAACTCTGAAACTATAAATTTTGAGATACAAAGTGTTCAAATATAACAAAAATAAATTATATAAATTTGAAGAATCTTCAAAAAATTGAAATTTCTACTTTGAATGCTTGTAGAATAAAATCCATATTTTTAGGATTTAATTTCTAGAAAACTTTGGAGAGATTGAAACTAGGGTAACATGTACCTAGTGAAAGCAAAATTATAATCTTGACAAAGGTAATTAATTTAAATAATTTATGTTAAAATTTCAAAGCTGCTGGAGATCAGTAAGTATATTAAATTTGGACTTAAAGTTAAAGAAATTGGTAAAGTTATAAAAAGGGAAATGATAAAGTTTGATAAGGAAGAAGTCAAAAAGCAAGGGTTAACTTACAATTTTCCATTTTTGCCCTCCAAAGCCGACTCCTTTTTCTTTCTTTCTTTCTTTTTTTTGTGCCACTTCTGTTGCATTTCATGCAACATTTTCTAAGCTCAACCTATGAAGCAAGCTTCCTTTCACTACATTGTATCTTTTTCTTCAAGTAGGCATATC
>JANHAO010028976.1:0-10483 GCA_026873985.1 Saraca asoca
AGTAAAAACACTATGAAAACACAAAATGCTATCAACAAAATGGACCAAAACTACCTTATTTTTATGCCCTTTTTCCCATTTATCAGCTCCTAGGGAGTCCTGTGCAGATTTTGGATTATCTCCCCCTGGTCTTTCCATAGAATCTAACTCTGTCAGCCAGACCCTTCGTGCCTTTTTTAATTACTCTGGGTCTGGTCTAGGAGGAACCTCTGGCTAGGGATGGGAATACTACAGGTGTAGAGTTGCTAGTCTTCTTGTTGGTGGGAGTTTGTCTCCCTATAGCCAACTATTCACTTTCTTGCCAGAATGGTAGTATTAAGCTTTCAAGCTTTTTGCCTTTGGTTTATGTATTTCTTCTTCTTCTGATGTAATTTTACCTCATTGATTGAGGCCTTTTAATGTATGAGCTCTTTTGCATAGCTTTTCCAGGTTGTATTGGATGCTTTGTGTACCACTGTTTGTACATTTCTAATGATTAATGAAATATTTTTCTAACAAATTGGCCGTGCTCACAATTCTTTACTATCCTTGTCATTTGACTCTCCTCGGTTCATGATGGGTAGTAGCCAGGTTGCATGCAAGCTGCACCTGATAGGAGATCGCATGTGAGCTACGATTTTCTGACCATATGCTAGCTATGGATATTTAGTTGCATGAGAGCTACAACAAGTTTATTTCAGCGTCCTTGTGTTATGGCGAGCTTGTAGCCAATCATTGGGTTTGAGTGTGTCATTAAGGTAGGTTTCGTGCCATCTTACCCTTGGTTATGTTTTCATTATGAGGTATGCTCTGAGGCCATCTCACCCTCAGTTTTGTTTTATTTTCATTGTGAGGAAGGCTCTGGGGCTATCTCACCCTCAGTTTTATTTTGTTTTCATTGTGAGGTAGGCTCTAGGGCCATCTCACCCTCAATTGTTTTCGTTTGCATTATCGTGAGGTAGTCTCTGGGCCATCTCACCCTCAGACGTGAGGTAGGCTCTGGGGCCATCTCACCCTCAGACACAAGGTAGGCTTTAGGTCATCTCACCCTCAGACAAGTTTTCATTTCTATTTGTATGGTAAGGTGAAGGCTTATCGTTGCTGGATAATATTTCTAAGTTTTGGCCAATCGATTGTAAGTTTAGGTTCAACATAGAGTGGTTCCTTTCAAATAGCGTTCCATTGGACAATTCATATATAGAGATTTCAAAGAAATGTTACAAGATTAGAATATGGTTCTGATGGAAGGCTCTGGCTCTCGGTTAATAATTCACTGAGTTTGTTGAGCTTGCCATTCTGATGGCCTTACCACATAATCTTGCAATCGGCCTCTTTTGATGAGGTCTTTTATGGCATCTTAGTACCCAACATTTTGAGGTGGTGTGACTAACCTAATTGTGATAAGCATAGAATCTGCCTAGATCTTTGGACTTGGGGGAAGCTCTCATTAGCCTGGGCCTCCCAAAGTCTTCATTGTGTCTCTCTACGGCAAAAATCCTATCCTGCATATCTAACAGGATGCTGTAGTTTTTGAAGTAGCCTCCAGGTCATTAGGGCTTTACCTTCTTTGCGAGTTGAGGACTGGGGTCATGACTATGACTCTCATCACTCCTCTTTTTACTCATAATGGGACCGCTGATGTCCACTTTCTATTTGGGTTCCTCCATTTCAAAGGTTTCTTCCCATCTTATTTGTTTGATAGCTCACTTATAGAATTCAGTGAGATCTCGAGCTAGGAACTTGTAAAGGCTTTTGTATAGCTTTCCATCTTTGTGAAGTCCTATTGAGATCGTCGTTAAGATGCTTTCCTCTGAGGGGTTTTCTATAGAGTTGGCTTCATGCCTAAATCTGGCTATATAGTCTTTCAATGACTCATTCTTGCACTGAAAGATTATTGTGAGGTGACAGGGAGGCGTGAGCTGCCTCTGGAGTGCCTGAAATTAGTTGACAAATTTCCTTTGGCATTCTTCCTAGCTAGTGACGCTACGAGCCGGGAGGCTTCTAAGCCACGCTCGAGGTATACCTCCCAATGTAGCTAGGAAGATGCAACATTTGACCAGAGGGTCAGTTATTTGAAGATCCATCTAGATATTGAACATATCCAGGTGGTCGCTCTGGTCACTGTTCCCATCATATAGCGAGATCGTGGGCATTTTGAGTTTTGTGGGAGGGGCTGCATTTCGATTTCCACAGAGAATGATAAGCTCTCCTCATAGCAAGGTTGGTTGCTTTAAGGCCATGGCCACTCTTCTAGCTGTTTGAGCCTTTGGAGGACTTCCTCCATTATCAGGTCCTGCATTTCAGGCTGGGGATGGAGCTTTCCACTAGTTGCGAGCCCCCTAGTCGTTCTCTATCATGATCTTCATGATTTTCCTTCTGAGCTTCTCTACGGAGTTGCTGGAGTTGTTCCAAGACCTTTTCTTGTCTTTAAGCACCTTAGGCTTGTGCCTGTGCCAGTGTTTTTACAATTTTAGCTAACTCTTTTACTATATCTTTAAGTGCTTGCTGAGGCTGGTGAGATGCTTGTGTATCTCCTATTTTGAGAGAGTCATTTCATTGATAGTGAGCTTTGGTAGTGGGAATATCTACTGGTTGTGCAACTAGAGTGTTTGAACTTCTTGTGGTTCTTCCTCTCGCCATTGTAGCTATAAGGACACTTCAGGAAGCATATGCGTCCCTATAAATAGCACCAAAATATTGATAGTGAAATTTGGTTCTAATCCAAACCCCGGCCAACAGAGATGAATTCTTGGGTCCAAGGTTGTTTCCTAAAGCATGATGATAGAGGAAGAGGAAGGATGGTATTTTAACATGGTTCAGCTAAATCCGGGCGGTATCAGACCCTACATCCACGGTGGAGCATTTATTAATATAAAGGAAATATTTTTACAGAGCTTTTGCTTACAAGTTTTTCGGCTTTCCTTCTCTTCTAATAGTGAGTTCCTATTTATAAAGGAAGGAGGCATTACATGTAATGATTATAAGTTACAGTTCTATTACATCATTTCTATTAGTGCCTTAATCATGTAGAAAAATTCTTGCAAAGATGGACAATTTAGTCAAGAAAAGAAGAAATTTTTAAGAAAAGCTTTTCCAAAAGAAAAAGGTAGAAAAAGAAGGTTTGACATAAACAAAGCTTCTCAAACATACATTTAAAGTGTCAAAGCACAAACTGCTATAGGAGAAGTAATGGATAAGAAAGAGTCATCCTTTCATTGTAAAGGATAAGGTATCAATTTGACAAACCTCTTGTATTACTCTATTTGATATTCATTGAAAAAGAGGTGAAATTGTTCCAAAGCATATGCATTGGATGAAGATTGTGCTTCATCTTAATCAAAATCATTTATGTATTTAAGATATTATCCTAACTACATGATTTAGTTTGTCTTTATTTACCTTTAGCTTTTTAATTTGCAATGCTTGACATATGTTTCCTTAAACCTCATTGCCTATTGTTCATATATAGAAGATATACAAATGCTTTGAAAATTGATTTACAAGATTATGATCTTTTTTACTCTCTTTCTTATATTAATGAATCTTTCTCATAAGCACTTTATATTTATATTCATCTAACTATCATGGACCCAAGTCTTGGTTAGGTACCAAAGAAATTATATAGAGTTATTTTGTAGAAAAGAAAAGTAGTACTTCCTCTATCACAACATGAAAATGGAAGATAAGTTTAACTTGAGGGTAATCTAATTCAACTCTCAAAGGCGTTAACTTCCATAAAGAGGAATATTAATTTAAATGTTTGGTATACTCTATCCTCTCTCTATGCTCAATATGCTTTATATCTTTCTTAAATGGTTTGATCATCGAAGAGGTTTATGTTGAATAACCCCTTAGTTTTGAAAATCACCTTTATCCAAATCATGTGTCTAAGTTTAAAAAGGCTCTCTATGGTCTCAAACAAGCTCTTAGATCTTGTTATGAGTGCTTGAGCAAATTTTGTTTTAGAAAATGGCTTTTTAAGAGGCAAAGTTAATATCACACTATTTATAAAACATAAAGGAAATGATATCCTCTTAGTGAAAATATCTATTGATGACATTATTTTTAGTGCTACTAATAAAACTTTGTGCAAAGGATTTATTGAGATTATGTAAGGTGAATTTGAGATGAAAATGATGGATACGCTTAACTATTTCCTTGGTCTTCAAATTAAGGAATCAAAGGATGGAATATTCATTAGCCAAACTAAATACACAAATGATTTGCTAAAAAGATTTCACATGGTATCTTCTAAACCTTTTGGTACTCTGATGAGTTCCTCTATAAAACTTGATCTTGATGAATGAGGTAAAAAAATTGATGTCACTATGTATAGAAATATGATAAGTAGTTTGCTTTATCTTATTGCAAAAAGACTCGATATTATGTTTAGTGTGTGTATGTGTGTAAGGTTCTAATCTAATCCTAAGGAATCACACTTGATTGTTGTTAAAAAGAATTCTTAGATACCTAGTAAGCACACCTCACATGGGTTTGTGGTATCTTAAAGCAAACATTACTTATTTGGTAGGTTATTCTGATGCCAACTTCGCTAGAAGTAGAATGGATAAAAAAAGTGCTAGTTGGGTATGTCAATTTCTTGGCCACTCTCTAGTCTTCTGGCACAGTAAGAAGCAAAATAATGTAGCTTTATTCACTCTTGAAGTGGAATATATAGTTGTCGGTAGTTGTTATGCTCAAGTTCTTTGGATGAGATAACAATTATTAAACTATGATTTAAATTTGGAGAAAATTCCATTTAAATGTGATAATACTAGTACCTTTAACCTCACCAAAAATCTTATTATGCACTCAAGAACCAAGCATATTAAGATAAGGCATCATTTCATTAGGGATCATGTTCAAAGGGGAGACATTGTCCTTGAATTTATACAAACAGATTTTCAACTTGCTGACATTATTACAAAACCTCTTGATGAAAATCAATTTGCTTTTAAGAAAATTAGGCACATTGAATCCTTTGCAAAATGAGCTTACTTGATTTGATTCTTTTCATTTGTTTTGGTTCTCAAATAATATTTATTGAATTTTCTATTTTAATTTAATTTCTCTTGTTAATTTTTTTAAATAAATACTAATTTAGGTATCAGAGAGTCTCCCAAATCTTTTCTATAGGTTCCTTGTTTTTTTTCTCTATTGACTCTTTATATTTTTTTAATTAACTATGTGGTTAAAAAGATCCTTGTTCATGTGTTATTTCTGGGGAAGTGCTGAAAATTTGGAGTTTTAGTGGGTTTTGATGTCTTTCGATTCAAATCAAGGTTTTTAGTTCATTATTTGATTTGAATCATCCAATTCTACATACTTTCAATTTGATTAGCTGGCTTCATGATTCTGATCATGAGTTGAATTGATGATGAAATTGCTCAGTCATGCCTTTGTGATCATGCTTTGATTCAAGTCGCTTATGCATCTCTGGGCTTGTAATCTAATCACGATTCTAATCGTGAGTAAAGTATATAACATTTGCTCGTATTTTTCACACCAGTTTTCCATCCTTGTCTCAAACCCTAGCCATCCTCTCTTAAATCCTATCACCTTGTCTCTAAATTTTCAACAAATCTAATCGATTAAACATAAATTTCTCTTCTCCAAAACACTTCCCTACTTGTTTCCCTTAATTCTAATTAATTAAAACCTTTAATTTGTCCAAAATCCTAAAACCCCTATCCTAAATCACCTTTATTTTTTTTCACAAATCATCATGACTAACCATTTTACTACTAGTTTGTAGAAGAGAAGGGAGGTCATTTGTGATAAGAGGGTGTACTATATAGATGTCACTATTGAGGAGAAGAAATTCTTTCCCAATGTAGAGTCTTATAAAAGGTATGTTAAATACAAAGAAAAGGCTATATCTCCAATTAAATTCTAGGACAAAAGATTTCTTAAGGAAAGTCACCTAGAATTACATGATTTGCTAGATATGTATAAACTGTTCAATTTTGTCTATCATAGTGCCCATTTTTACCCTTGGCTAGTTCAAATGTTCTATGCTAATCTAGGTGTAGTAAATGGAAAACTATCTATATCTGTGATGATAAAGGCCATAAATTTGGATGTAGAGATACTATGCAATTTGTTTGGAATGGAAGGAGGGTCTAGTTTTATAACAAGAAAAGATGTGGAAAAGTACTCGAAAGAAGAAGTTATCAAAATGCTTTTTCTTGACTTTGCTCCAATTGTCATCATTGGTAAACTCATAATCACTAGATTGTTTATGGAGAATTATCTCATTCACTACGCAATTGTGAAGACAACTCTACCTTGCCGCACCAACTCCACCAACATAGTTGAAGATGAAATCTTTCTGGTGTGGCCAATGAAGAAAGGCTTGGAAATCAACATCCTATACCTTAGCCTTTCTTGTGTGGGCACTTTCTTTACAAAACCAAATCAAAGCTTCATGCTTTATGGGATTATCTTAACTAAAGTCTTTTCATTTTTTTGTGTTCCTACCCTATGGGATAGCTTCACACTCATGAGAATAGGGCGACCATTCTTGCTTTGTGATTTGAATCGAGATTTGAACTAATTTTCTATGATTTGAATCGATCCTTTAAAACTCTATTTTTGTGATTCTAATCACAATTCCAATCACATGTATTCCTAGACTTATGGAAGGTTTACAATTTTTAGTGAGTAGAATCAAATTTTCCATTGTTTTATTGCGATTCAACTCGATGCATTCAATTTTGAATCTTACAATTTTGATCACAATTTTGAAACTTCAAATTTTGAATATGGGATTATGCTCATGGTCATGATCACATGCTTAAAATTTTCTCATAATGGCTAATTTTTCACTGTATGTTTTCATTTGCTATAAATACCTATTTCACACATTTTCTTAGTAGTAAACCTTAATTCTTAAGAGGCAAACATTCTTTTTTCATATGTGCTTCAACTCTATCTAAATTCTTTGATATGAGCTAGATTTGATTGATTCTATATCTATTAAGCTTCAATTTGTAAATCCAAATTATAGAGTTCTTTAAATTTTATTTCTTATGCAAACACTATTAGGCTTCCTAGGAGTAGCCTCACCTAGGGTTATGTTGATGGTGGAATTTGGTTTGGTCTAAATCCAGCTAACCCAAAGAGTTTTTAAGGACTCCAACTACAATCTAGTCGAGCAAGTGAAGGATGAGGAGATGGAGAAGAAGAGCAGTAAGGAAGATGCAGCGGGAATTTTAACGTGGTTCGACTAAAATTGAGCAGCACCAATCCCTACATCCACGGTATTGTTTTATTGATCTAGTGAAATTTCTACAGAGTTTTGGTATGATTTTTAGGCTTAGCTTATAGTGATCTCCCCCTTCTTATTTATAGAGGCCGGGAGGTTACAAATATAATTACAAAATTTATATTTTTGTTACATTAAGTAATAAATGTAAATGACAAGTATATCTGTTGCATATTAGTTTCTATAGACTACTGGCTGACTTCTATAGATTGCTTTCTACAGGTAGGCCTATGTGAGCTGCTTCTTGTAGATTGGCCCTAGAAGTCAAGTTTGAGAGGATGCCTACTTCAGGTTTACCCTCGATAAGCCCTTAGTTAGGCAAGATTTCGTGTTTTGTGAGCTGGGACTCTTGATCTAGGGTCACTGCTGGCCTTCAATCAGCGAGATTGATCTTGCAAACTTGCAGTAGATGATGTGAGCTCGTATAAGTTGAATTATTGGCTATGCAAGCTGGGGCTTATCCCTTAGCAAGTTAGGGCTCTACCTTGTCTCGTGCTCTTGTAGCTAGTGATCTAATGATCTTAGCTATGTTCCTAGTTGGGCTTATCTGCTACTGGGTCTTTGCTAGCCCATTTCATGTAGTACTAGAAAATAACCACAGCATTAGCCCCCTAACTTTCAACTCACTTTACAGGCTGGGAGTTGTAATTTGCTGGCAAAGGCTTCATTTATGGATTAACATGTAGTTAAAGTCTTTACAGTCAACTTGTCATTTCATCTGCTCCAGGCCATACCTTTTATTGTATGTGCTTTATAGCTATTAGCATGTTAGTCTCGTTCTTTTCCAAGGCATTTAATGAGAGAGAATAGTTGGATTTCTTCTGGACTCTTTGTTGAGACTAGGCTGGTCAATTTAAGAAATGGCAAATTCTTCCTTCTTCATTGAGTGATCAAATGGGTGCCTTAGATAAGCCTCCCATATTTTCAATGGTGTGCCTTTCTAGTGAGTTATGTATGGTCTACCACATAGGAAGTCTTTATGGGCAATCCTTCTTTGAGGTTTTTGAAAGATCTTGTTTAGATCTTGGATTATTTCATCATAGTTATGCCGTGAGGTTCACCTTTCCTAGCTGTATTCCCCTGCTTCTCAATCCTGGGAGGATAAGTGTGTTGGAAAAGAGCCTTTAGCCAAGGAGGATGATAAGAAGAAGATTCAAGAGCAAGTGTGCTTGTCAGTCCTCCTACTGGTTGGAGTTCATTTCCCAGAAACCAGTCTTCTTTCTAGAATGTAATAGCCGTAAGCCTATTTTGATTTGTATTTTGAATCTTCTGATGTAAATTTGCCTTGTTGAGTGAGGCTTTTAATGAATGAATCTTTCTTCATGTTCCTTGCATGCTATGTTTGAATATTCTATATATCACAAATGACAATAGAAATTCCTGCAACTCACAGTAAAATGAAATATCCAAATAACCAATCGGTCATGCTCCTTGGTGAACAGTGATTCTAGGCATTCGAATGCCTTAATTGTTAATGAGTAATACATAGGTTGCATGAGAATTGTGCCTAGGAAGTCACATGCGAGCTACGAATGATAGGTCACCTGAAAGCTATATGCATTAGGTTGCATGAGAGCTATGCTTTGTGAGTTATACCACAACAATTCAGTTGCTCAAGTGATGAGTTTATTTTAGCACCTCTGCACCTTAACTAGACCAGAGGTCACAGCCAGCAAAGTTTATTATGAGCGTCTCCACGCCTCAATTGGACCAGAGATCGCAGTTGGCAGAGTTTATTTCGAGCATCTCCACACCTCAATGAGCTCAAGGCTTTGCTGGAAATGAGTTTATTTTAGTGCCTCTGTGCCTCAGCAAGCTTAAGGCTTCGCAAGAAGTGAATTTATTTTAGCGCCTTTACACCTTAGCGAGCTCAAGGCTTCACTAGAAATGAGTTTATTTTAGCTCCTCCACACCTCAGCTTACAAGCTAGCAATGGTATTGAGTTTTGATTTCATCAATATAGAATATCTTTCCTCTCGAATAGGATGGCATTTTGCTAAAAATCATTAGACAGATAGATTCAAATCTCATTCATTAATATCCAAATAGCATTATAGTATTAAAATATTGTTCTAATTAAAGGCCTTTGCTCTTGATCGACAGTTTGTTGGGGCAACCGAGGTTACTGCTCGGAGGGTCATAGTACATATTCTTACAGGCAACCTCTTTTGATGAGATCTTCTATGGCATCTCTTAGTGCCCAACATTTTGTGGTGTTGTGTCCAATCTTGTTATAATAGGCATAAAATTTATCTTTATTACTCCTAAATCTGCTAGGAGTCTAGAGGGGCTTGGGCTTTCCAAAGTCCTCCCTGCCTCTTTTCATTGCAAAGATCCTGTCTTGGGTAGCAGACAAGATGCTGTAACTTTCATAGCAACCTTGATGCTGGGTCACTAAGTTCTCACCCTCTTTATGAGTAGACATTGGAGTTAACTTTTTGGCTATCTTCGCTCCTCTTCTTGCTTTGAACGGAGCTTTAGTCCTCATCTTTTTGCTTGGACTCTTTCATGCCAAAAGTTTCATCCCACCTAATCTGTTTAGTAGCTCGTTCATAAAATTTAACTAGATCTTTCACTGGGGACTTGTATAGGCTTTTATATAGCTTTTCATCTTTGCAGAGTCCCGTAGAGATTATTGCCAAAATTGTTTCTTCTGAGGGGTTTTCTATTAAATTGGCTTAAAGTCTAAACTTGGCAATGTAATCCTTCAATGACTCATGCTTACACTAAAAGATCATCACGAGGTGACAAGGGGGCACAAGTTGCCTCTTCAATGCTTAATACTGGCTAAGGAATTTTTGCTGACATTCTTCCCAGCTATTTATACTTCAGGCTGGAAGACCTCTGATGCTTCAGTTGTCACGGCCAAATCAAATTAGAAATTTATAATACCGGATTGCACTACTCTACTTGTAGCATAAAGCAATACTAGGTCAAATCCAAAGATCATTTATGGATGATATCAATCAAATTAGAAGATGTAAATTGGGGGGGGGGTTGGCAGAATCTAAGCTCACAGAAACTACACTAACATGCAACTACATGCAGAAAGGAAAATGTAAAGATAAACAAAGTAACTAGCCAAGGGAATCAACTTAAGATCAATGCATCCTAGATCACTAAATGTTCATTTAATTGTAAATAATCATAGTAAGAAGCCTTGGAATGATTAATGAACCTATCCTAAGCAGTCAAGATTCAGCCAAGAAGCAAACACATCAAAAGCTCAATGCATTG
>JANHAO010028977.1:0-10482 GCA_026873985.1 Saraca asoca
TGAAGGAACAAAACCTCAACATTAATCTTCAAGTTGCAGCCCCTTGGACTGATTATAGCTAGCCTTCCATGGAGGCACAAAAATGTAGAGAAAAAGAGAAGAAAAACATCCTAAACTACTGCTACACTACTCTATGTTACAATATCGTGTTTTGCCCTTAACTCCTTTTACAAATATTGCCCAAGAAAGAGAAATAGTATCCTGGTTAGTAGGAGTAGGTAGGAAGTTAATGCAGATTGGTTTCTTGTTGCCATTTCTACTCTTACGTGCTGTGTATTTTGCAGGCTGATTTCTCTTTCTTTTCTGCTAACTTATGGGTCTCCAGCTGACTGAGTGTTTGCTAGATGAAAGGATGGTCAAGTGGGCTTAAGATCTATCTGCAGAACCCATTTTCAGAGCAATTCTACCTCTGTGTTGTAGCCTATTTTTCATGCCCAATTTGATGTTTTCAGCTCTGGAAGTTGTCATGAGAAATGTAGAATTATGTGTTATCTTCCATTTGGGCTTAGTTTCACCTCAATTGGACTTGTATAACTCCAGATATGGTCAATTGAATGCACAAAGGTTAGGCTGCCCGAGATAATATTCTGGTCTTGATTTCAACTCCAATTTCAGATAGCCAATTGCGTGATTTAGCCTTGGAGGTTTTCATGAAAGTTGTAGGGATATATCTTAGATTTTTTGAAAGACAAGAATCACATCAATTGGCCAAGTGTAGCTCGAGTTATGACCAGATTACAAAAACTACTCAAAATGGCCGAAAACTATAGAATTTCTTCTAATGAACCAATTGATACCAAATCATAAATACACACTAACACAACTGAAGTAAGCCAATTTTAGACCTTAAAATGCTAAGTGAGAGGCTAATTAAATGTGTCAAATATTTTGTTATCAACCACCTTAGTCACAGAATCTACTAGTAGGAAGGAACGTGGGAGGAAAATCAAGTTTGACTGTTTCTATTACATTCCATGGAAGGAGTGCATCTCAAAGTCAGGGGAACTTTAATGCTAATGTGTCATGGTGCAAGATTTGTAACACAAGTCATTATAGATCTTGTAGGAGGGATCTGACTGGATGTTTTTGATGCAGTCAACTAGGTCATAAAGTGAAGGAATGTCCTGTAGGTGTTAGTGCTTCCAGATATGGTGCAAATTATCAAGCTAGACCTCAGAACCAGCCAATGACACCATCCACAACTTCAGTAATAGCGCCAATGTTTTCTAATAAGAACAATGGGAAAAGTAATCAAGGGAGAAACCTTAATGAACCCCAGCAAAGGTATATAATCTTACCAGGCAGGAGGCCCAAGCCTCAAATGTTATAGTCTCAGGTATCTTAAAAATATATGATTTCTGAGCTTGGGTATTATTTGACCTTGGAGCTACACATTCCCTTGTCACAAAGAAATTTGTTGACTTATTAGATGTATTAGGTGAATCGATGGAATCATCGTTAGTAATGATGACCCTGGTTGGCAAAACTTATCTAGCCAATCATTTGTTCAGAAATTGTGCTATGACAATAAGAGATAAGCAAGTGTCTGCAAATCTAGTTGTATTAGAGATGGTTAATTATGATATAATCCTAGGTATGGATTGGCTATCTCAACACCATGCATGCATAAACTATTTTGATAAGATAGCGACCTTTCATGTGGATGAATTTTCTCTTATTATCTTTCAAGTAGGATGATTAGCTAAAATCATATTCTTGATTTCAAACATGCAAGCTTGCAAGTTATTGAACAAAGGGTGTACGACTTATTTAGTGGTGGCATGGGACTTAGATCAAATTGTTCCAAATCCAAGTGAGATTCTGTTGATACGAGAATTCTTCAATGTGTTTTCAAACAAGTTACTCAGATTACCAACAAATCAGGAAATTGAATTCTCTAATAACCTTGTACTTGACATGAAACTTATTTCTATACCTCTATATTGTATGGTGCCAACAGAATTGAAAGAGCTGAAAACTTAGCTACAAGAGTTAATTGATAAGGGCTTTATTCATCCGAGTGTTTCACCATACTTTGTGAAAAAGTAGGATGGATCATTATAGTTGTGTATTGATTACCATCAATTTAATAAGATAACTATTAAGAACAAATATCCTCTCCCTCTTATTGATGATTTATTTGATCAATTGCAAGGAGCAAGATATTTCTCAAAATAGATTTGAGAACGGGTTATCACCTGTTGAAGATTCATGAGGAAGATGTGCCTCAGACTACTTTTCATATGTGTTATAGACATTACAAGTTTCCCATAATGTCATTTAGTTCAACGAATGCTCCAACTACTTTTATATTCCTAATGAACTAAATTTTCAAACCATTCTTGGATAAATTCATGGTTGTGTTTATTGATGATATTATGGTATATTTTAAAATTGAGGAAGAGTACAACCAACACTTAAGACTAGTGTTACAAACTTTGTGAGAGCACAAGCTATATGTAAAATTTTCCAAATGTGAATTTTGGGTGACTAGTGTTAAATTTCTTGATCATGTAATGACACAAGAAGGGATACAAGTAGAAGTTGTACAGAATTGACCTAGACCTACGATGGTCATAGAAATTCAATGTTTATTAGGTTAACCAGATATTACTGGAAGTTTGTTAGAGTTTTTCTAAGATCTTTGCACCACTGACCAAGTTTACTCAAAAAGGAGTATGATTTGATTGGACTCTTATTTGTGAAAAAAGCTTCTAAAGATTTAAAAGATGCTTAACGATAGCCCCAGTGTTGATGCTAACATTGCCTTCAAAGGTAGCGCCTATGCAATGTATTTTGAAGCCTCCCGAATTGGATTAGGATGTGTATTGATGCAAAATAAAAGAGTCATCACTTATGCATAGTGACAACTAAAAAAATATAAGCAAAAATTACCCTACTCATGATCTGGAAATGATAGTTGCAATCTTTGCGTTGAAAATATGGAGGCATTACCTATATGGAAAAATGTGTGAAATTTATATTGATCACAAAAGCTTCAAATACATTTTTGAACAAAAAGATCTTAATCTTCAATAGCGAAGATGGATGGAATTGGTAAAAGATTTCAAGTGTTTGATACTATATCATCCTAAAAGGGCAAATATAATGGCAAATGTGTTAAGTTGCAAATCAGCAAGTGGTTTGGCTTATCTTCTTTCTAGAAAAGAAAAGTTAATGAGTTTCTACCAAGAACTCGTAGAGTTAGGAGTGCAACTAGAAGTTCCAAATCAGACATTGATTTTGGACCACATGATCGTACAATCAGTGATGATTAACTATATCAAAGAAGCTAAAAAATAGGACCCACAATATATTATTCTTAAACAAAAATGAGAGTGAAGCAAGACTAGAAATTCACAATTGATGAGGCAAATGTGCTTAAAAATAAAAGGTGATTATAGGTTCCCTTGAGTGTTCATGATGATTTGCTACATTAGGCTCATAATTCTTCTAACACAATGCACCTGAGAGTATCTAAAATGTCTCATAACCAAAAGGAGGTATTTTAGTAAGAAGGAATGAAACGAAATGTGCTTGAATATGTGATCAGATGCCTTACATGTCAACAAGTGAAAGCAGAACATCAATGTCCAGTAATGTTACATTAATCCATTAAGATTCCAAAATGGAAATGGGATGGTATTATAATAAACTTCCTAATTGATTTACCAAATTTGCCAAAGGATTATATTTCAATTTGGGTCATCATTGATCGCTTAACTAAATTGGCCCATTTCTTTCCTGTTAAGACAACTTATTTGACTACTCAATATGTATATATTTATCTTGACCAAATAATTCCTTTGCATGATATGCCACAGATGATTATCTCGGATCATGGTACTCAATTTACTTCCCATTTTTTTGCAATCATTCTAACAAGCATTAGGTACTGACTTGTTGTTCAATATTACTTTTCATCTATAGACCGATAGCCAATTGGAGTGAATGATCCAGATTCTGAAGGATGTGCTTCAAGCATACGTAATGGAGTTTGAGGGAAGTTAGAAAAAATGTTTATCACTTATTGAATTTGCCTATAATAATAGTTACCAAGCCAATATTCAAATGGCATCATTTGAAACATTGTATGGGAGGAGATGTAGGTCTCCAATCGACTAGTTTGAACTCGATGAGGCAAGGTTGTTAGGTTTAAACCTCGTAACAAATGCTATGGAAAAAAATGTAGTTAATCTGTAATCAAATAAAGGTGGCTCAGGACCAAAAAAAGTCATACTTGAATAAAAGAAGAAGGGAATTAGAGTTCAAAGTTGACGATTTAGTGTTTCTCAAAGTATCCCTTATGAAAGGAGTCATGTGATTTGATAAAAATGGAAAATTGGTGTTGAGCTATATTTGACCATTTTTAATTTCCAAAAGCATAGGAGTCATAGCGTATTAATTGGAATTGCCATCCAAAATGCAGGGAATCCACTTGGTATTCCACGTTTTTATGCTAAGGAAATATGTTCCGGATGAATCTCATATTATTAAGGAAGAAACAATCCAATTGGACATACAATTGACTTATGAGAAGCAACTGAAGGCTATTCTTGATCAACAAGTTTAAAATCTAAGATCCAGAGAAGTTCTTATGGTTAAAGTAATGTGGGGACAACATGATGAACTAGAGGCCACGTAGAAATTAGAAACTAATATGTGAGAAAAATATCCTCAGTTATTTGGTAAAAGACAAATATAATAATTATTTAGTAAAGTATTAATTACAACCATGGATTATTCTAGTTAAATTACTATTGTTGTCTAAAATTTGAGGAGAAATTCTTTTAAGGGGGAGAATTGTAATGCCCTGAATTTTCTAGAGTTAATTTTGATAATAAATTGGTTTTTTGGGAAAATATGAGAAAGGTAAATTTAAAAATTTTGAGAATTTCAAAACTATAATTTCAAGCTATGAGGGTTTGGGTACAATAGAAATAGATTATAAAAATTTTAAAAAATTTTAGATAACTGAAGTTTCCATTATGAATGCCCAAAAAATTAAATTTATGTTTTTAGAATTTAATTTCCAGAAACTTCAAAAAGAACAAAATTAGGGCTACGGGTACCCTGGAGGAAAAATTTTAATTGTTACAAAGATAATTAATTTAATTAATTTATGGTAAAATTTCATGGTTGCTAATGATTGGTAAGTACATTAATTCTTGGCTCATATTAGAGGAAATAGGAAAAAGTGTTAAAAAGAGAAATATTTTAAGTGAAGTCAAAGTTGAAGATTTGACTTTTTCTTGTCCCATTTTGCCCCTTTCTAGCCGAATTCTTCTTCTTCTTTTTCTTTGGCTTCTTCTAGTTGCTACCCATGCAGCCTATTTCTTCTTTAAGTTTGAATTCTCTCCATACATTCACTCTCTTTCTTAAAGTAAGTGACTTACTTCTTCTTCAAGTTTGGATTTATTGAGTATAACCTGAGATCTGAATTTTTTAAGTTTACAATCACTATTCACGTTACTAGTCACTTGAAGAACCTATGTGATTTTCATGAAGTTTAAGAGCTTAAATCTTGTATATTTAGCTTGTTTCTCTATCATGAAACTATAAGCAAAAAGTATATAATTGTGTGCTAAAAGAAAAACTTAGAAATAACTAAGAAGCTAATATGCTCTTCTCTTTGTTTGTGAAGAGTATTAAAGATTTTTGGTGGGATCAATAGTGATTTTGTGTTTCCAGTTCATAGGGAAGTAATTTTTCCATTCTTGTGAATTATAGAATATTTATTACTTGTGATCTATTGATTATTGATGCAAGTTGATAAAATGGGTTTTTCTTATGATTTTGTGGTAAAATTGAGATTAAATGGGTTTAATGACATAATAACTAGTTTTCTGTTAAAATAATTAAATTGGAGCTTGTTTTAAGCTTTCAAAATATGTTGTGTTGAGATCCTATGATATAGTGTTGAATTAGAAGTTACTTCCCCTATTTTTATGCTACTATCATGCAATACCTACTCGTGCGAGTCAAATTGTAGCTTTTGAAGTAGATTCATGATCATGCTTGCAGAAATTTGGCCATTTTGTTCCTACAATTTGAATTGGAATTTGAACTAGATTTTTGCAATTTAAATTGAATCTTCCTACCCTATTCTTCGATTTCGATTGCGATTCTGATCGCATTTATAATTGAACTTCTTAAATGGTTGATCATTTTGGCAAGTAGACTCACCATAATAGATTTCTTGTTGTTCATATGTAAACCTGACATAGTTGCAAACTTTATAAGTATTTGACCAACATTGTGACAACTTTAAGTGTCTGCTTTGAAAAACAATTGTATGTCATCTACATATAATTAATGTGTGATTTTTGGAGCATTTCTACAAATTGTAATTTCTACAATCTATTATTGCTATTATGCCTTTGTAAACATGGCTAATAAGATATTTGTACATAAAATAAATATATAAGGGGACAAGGGATCTCCCTACCTGAAACCCCTTTGCGGATAAATCTTTGATGTGAGGTCGCCATTATTAAGAACCTTATATGAAACTGTGCTGATGCATTGCATAATACTTTGCACAAGTCTAGAAATTTCATATGTTTCAAGATAGCTTCAATAAACATCTATGATATACGATCATATGCCTTGAAGAAATCTACTTTCATTATAGCCCAATATTTTTTTTACTTCTACACTTATGCATATAGTTCATTAGTTCAATAGTCAAGAGTATGTTGTTAATAATTTGTCAGCCTTTCATAAAGGCATTTTGAAATGGAGATATCAACTTTTTTAGGTTCTTCTAAAGTCTAAGTACTAGAGTCTTAATAATAAATTTATGAATCACATTGTAGAGATCTGTAAAATTTTGTTGGCTTTCTCTTTTTGGAATGAGGGTAATCAATGTCTGATTTACAACTTTGAGTAGATACCTTTTATCAAGAAAAGACATAATCATCTCAATCACATCCCCACTGACTATATTTTAGTATATTTGATAGAAACATGCCAAAAAACCATCTGGTCCTGGCACTTTATCTAGAGCTACACTAAAAATAACTTGTTAAATCTGTTATGCTATAAAAAGTTTGTTTGGAATCTCTAACTGAGCTTGTGATAAAACTGGTATATTTAATTGGCTTAGATTAAAGTCTTCCAAAGATAATGTGCTTGTATTTGTAAACAAGCTTGCAAAATAGTCTTGTGCTAGACATTTAGGCCTTGTTTGGAAGTGTTTTCAAGTGTTTTTGTTTTATTATTTTTTAAAAATAGTTTTTCAAAAACAATTCTAAAAACTATTTTTTTTTAAAACAAAAGAACAAAAAATTTGTTTGGATGTAAATTTTGGGAACAAGTATTTTCCTTATTTTTGAAGAAAATTGAAATACATTTAGTATTATTTATAACTTTGCCATTAATGAAAATAGGTGTTCTCCTTATTCTTTAAGAAACCTGAAAATAGTTTTGCACAAAAACAAGGAAAACACCTAAATGGTGTTTTCTAAAAACTATTTTTTCAGTCACACTTTTACAAAACAGATTTTTAAAAGCAACTTCTGAAAATAGTTTGTCAAACAAGTTTTTTTTGTTTTTGTAGAACAAAAAAATAAAAAAACTATTTTCCAAAACAAAAAAAATAGGCCACCAAACAGGCCCTTATTGTCTTGAATATCCTCAATCCAAATGCCTTATGCATTTTTTATTTTAGCAATCCTCCTTTGTGGCTCTTCTAGTTTTAATTATTGTATCAAAATATCTAGTATTACAATCTCCATTAAGAAGCCAAAGTTGCTGGCTCTTTACGCCTTAAAAATCTGCTAACACTACAGTAGATATTCTAATTTTTCTCTATAAGCTCTCTCTTTAGATGCCTCTAAAGATGTGGGTTATTGTTTAAATATTGTAAAAAGGTCTCTAACTCTTTAATTTTGTTATGAATTTTACCAAAAGTTTCCTTGTCCCATGCCTATAACTACTTTTCTATAGATTTAAGTTTGGTTACTAATTGAAATGCTCTTAATTCCAAAATGTTAATATTCTAGATCATATATATTATTTCTTTACAAAAGGGATGGGTGGTCCACATAACTTGGAATTGAAAAGTTGTATTTTTTATAAGGATCCTATCTACTAATGTTAAAAACTAGAGGAGCATGGTTTAAGACAGAGATAGTAAGGCTTTGGACCTTTGAGTAAAGGAAAAGGGTTAACCATATATCATTACACAAAAAACGATCCAGTCTCTCCCATACATTGTTAATCCTTTCCTTATTATTTGTCTATGTAAACCATCACCTTGATGGCTTAAGATTTATGAGAGCACACTGAAAAACAATATTTTGAAACTACTAAGCTCTTGGCATTGCCTGTGATATGCTAAGCTTATTTGTTGTAAACATAACTTGGTTAAAGTCACCCATTAGTACCAATGGCAAATTGTGAGCTGTCTTGTTTTGGTTGACAACCATTTTCATAAACTACCATAACACTAATCTATTTGAGAGCCTTGGTGGGCCATATACACCTATAAGTAGAAATTTTTGTTCATCTTGGTTTCCTACCAAAACATAGATCCAGTTATTAAAAGCTTGAAGCAAAGAGACTATAGTGTTAGTTATCCAAGCTAGAGAGCATCCTTCTGTGTCCCTATGGGTCCTTTTTTTATACTATTAGCATAGCCTAGACTGGTCAAAATCCTATCAACTTTCATAAAACTTTCTAGAGTTTTAGCCAAAAAAACAAAAATAGGTTTATAAGTTGCCACTAACTACTTAAGCTTCTAAAATGAAGAGGGGCAACCTAACCCTCTATAGTTCCAAGTTATAAGATTCATGTTGGCCTGGGAACCTATTTTAGGATAACTTCCTTGAACCCTAGCTCAAGCTTTTGGAAACTAACAATCAAATCCTGCATAGTAAGGTTCTCTTCATCTGACATAATATCTATTAACATCTCTAGTTGATCCAAGTACTTCTCATTTGGGAAAGATATCATAGGTGTGACTTGGTCGCTTAAATATAATATGAAATATCTTTATCCAGCTTAACTTCTTCCTATTGTCAATCTTTTTTTTTATTGGAAGAAACCTCCCTTTCATGTTTATGTTTCTTAAGTATTTCTACTAGAGAAAGGTTGATATCAAGGTCTGAGTGAGTTTCATTAAAAGAAGTTGATTGAAGGGCTTGTAATGTATAAGCTGAATAGAATTTCAACCACATCTTTAATGCAAAGTACTAATTTAGACAATCTAACAAGAAAGGACCATTGCTGGAGGGTGTGTGATGTAATGCTTGATCTGTATAAGTGTTTTGAGATGTTAAAGCTACTACATACTAAACCTATTCTCAAATAGCCATTCCTAGCTCTCGATAAGCTATAAAAAAAGCTAAAACATGTATAAGGGGAAAGGCTTGGTGAAACCAGTTTGCTAACATTGTGTCAAATCGTTATTGCCCAAATTGGCGATCCCAAAGTGAAACTGGACCTACTTCCTTTGGTATCTAGTATGATTGGTCCATGTTGTGTGTCTAATATGAAAATTTGGTTAAAGTTTGAACTAATCCCACTTCCCTTGGTATCTGGTCTAAGTGCGCTTGATCCTGTAAAAAAGATGAGTCATAATGTAAATTCTAGACCTAAAATCCCCCCATCTCCATTTCAGTGCTAAAGTGCATAACCGGTTGTCAAATACGAGTAGGTTGACTAGAAGTGTTAATTAATCAATGATTTGATAATTCTAATAGAGATTACAATTATTCAATAGTAGTATATTTCCATTGTTGATATTTAAATATTATAGAACATTTATATTAACTTTGGAAGAGATCATGAGTAGAGGAATAATTTTTTACTTAGGAAGTTATTTTAATTAATTAAAACAATTAAAGAACGATTACATAAAGAGTATATGAGTTTGGACTCATAGGAAAGTGTTTGAACTTATTGGACACAAAAGAGGGAACATAAGGTTAAAGGGTATGAACTCCTTAGGCTAAAGAAGCTACACTAGCCATTAGACCTGTCAAAATGGGTTAACAGGTTTTACCAGATTAACCTAACGGGTAAAAATTGTATATCAGGCCAGTCCCAGGTCGGGCTACTTTTTTATCAGATTGGGGCCAGGTCGGGTTACTACAGTCCCAGTCCCAGTCACAAGTCAACATTTACCAGACGGTCCCAGGTAGGTTTTATAACTCGTTATGTTTTAAATATTAATTTTACATTATTAATTAATTGAAATCAATTATGATTATTATTATTATTATCATCATCATTATTTCAAATATAATTTTTTAGTTAAAATAGAAGAAGAAACGTTGCAATAGTATTAAAAAAACTTTTCTTTGAATAATTTATTTTTTAAAACTTATAAGTTGTTCCTTTGATATAAAATATTAAATTTTTTTAAAAAAAAATTCATGCAACTTTATTAAAATTAAAAATTGATGTTATTAGTATTAACTTTAGATAAGATTATTGTTCTAATATTAAATTATTATTATTATTATTTCAAATATA
>JANHAO010028978.1:0-10482 GCA_026873985.1 Saraca asoca
GGGCACTAATTAAAATATACAATCAAGAAATAAAAATATATTATATCATTATGATTAATAAATAATTTTAACTTATAATATATATCAAATTCTAAACATTATAATTTAATATATATGAATATATATTGATGTTCTACAATTATCTCCAAACGCCGACATGATTTCATATTTCAAAATCGTTGCATAATCAATTCATTGTCCATTGTGTTAAATATATATTTCTCAATATATGTAACTAACAATTTATTTATCCATGTATCTCCAATTCGATGATGTAATCGGTCTTCACAATCTTTTCTATGGAAAACAGTCTTTTCAATATTGTTGTAGCCATCGGTAAAATTAAGAACCATTAAAACTTCTTCATTTTATTTCAAACAAATAAAAATCCATAGAATTAGCCCTATCTAGTCCCATTAGTTTTGAATGAACTTATTTATGTTATTTTAGTAACTTTGTTTTGAATGATTATAACAAGATACAAGGATTAAAGAAAGAGATAACCAAACCCAATTAAATCTAGTGAAGCCTCATGACTTATGATCACCTTTGGGCTTTAATATACATTAATATAATAGTTAAAGAAATAATTATTTTATGTTTCCATACTTTAGTGAGGGTAAAATTTAAAAATCAATAGGGACAATCTAAATTGTGCATATAATACTATATGAGATTTTATGATTCGTTAGGGCACATGTCTGTGGTAAAATACATGTGGCTTCGCCACTGATTATAATGCTTACAATTTAACTTATATTACAATTTAAAAATATATATTTCTTACAATAATATGGCAAAATTTTTTAATTACATAATTTAGTGCTCCACTGAAATTAAGAAAAAAGGATGCACAATTAGGACTAGATAGAGTAGGCCTAAAATAGGGATTCTTCAACTTATTTTGATTTTTATGTTGTTAACACAATAAAATAATCCATTTATTTTGTACTTCAAGTTTAAAATTTTAAATTTCCAAAAAAAATATTAAAAGAAAAGATTGTAACTTATATATATATATATATTGCAATGATATAATTGGTAGCTTCAATTTGGATAATCTTTTGTTATGGGACCATTTTTAGTTTGTCATGGTAAGAAATTTGCACCTTAGGAGGAGAGTGTTCTCTCCAACACTCAACCAACAAGCCTTTTACTTAGAACTAGAACCTCACCCAAGATCATAAGGAACCTCACACAAAAGAGGAAAGAAAGAGAAAGTTATAACTAAACAAATCAAACTAAGGTAAATAAGCCCTTAGGTTGAGAACTTTACTATTGGTTCACTCCCAATGCAAAGTGCAAAGTACAACCCTACTTCACAATGTTTCTCTTTTTCAAAGTGACATGAAAAGGAAATGGTAATACAATGTTTCGAAGGCAGATAGTGCTACAAATTGATTGATATTAACATGGATTTGTCACATAAGAGTGGGAGTTATATTGGTAAACCCTCATACTTAGGATTTGACCACCCTTGACCTTTCCAAACAAGCTATGGCCAAGTTAGCTCATTAAATTGATAGTTAGGCTATTTGCCTAATGATCTATATCATCTAAATGCAATAAAACAATTGAAAGCTCTTGTCAGATGTCATACATATGCAAAATCTTGTTTATGGATAATAACTTTTGTCTTTAATGAGTATACATAGGAATGGAACCTGCAAACCCAACCTAGTTCATTGCTACTAGTTCATTGACTAATCTACTCAAGTTATGCCTGCAAAACAACATAAGCCCTAAACAAGGTGAGCTAAGAACTCAATGGGTACAAACATCACCTTCAAAATGTTTTTTTTCTTTTAAATCCATTTCCTTTTAAAATCATATTCTTTTCGCAAAACCATTTTCAAAATCATTAAATACCTTTTGAAATCATCTTTCTTTAAGAACATATTTTCTCAACACTAAGAGTTATGTTATTGCACATTAAGGTATAGCTAAACTGGGCTTGCACCAAGCTCAACTCCTTAACCTAGTTAAACATATCAATCTCCCTTTCTACCTATCCCAAATCACAGTTTCTCCAACACCAAGAAAGTGCATGTATATCCATGTTATATCTATATGTATATCATATATACACACTATACATATATAAATCCCACATACAGTGATCCTTAAACCTCAACCACATCCCCACAACCCTTATCCCAATTTGATCTATCTTCATCCCATGGACCATTTAAGATATCATATATCATGAAATCTCCCCTATGAAAATTGTTTTTCATAAAAATTGAAACAATATAAGAAAATCATAAACAAGGAAACCTTGTTTATTGAATTCTCTATATCATCCTAGGAATCTCTATCTTATGTCTATCACACTTGATCAATCATTTTCTTCCTGCTTCTTATCAATCCTCCTAATTGGTTTTCAAATTTTACTCAACTGGCATTGGAGTTAAAAAAGGATTTAACCCACAGCTATTTATACTACTTGATCACATGACAGGATTCCTTTTCTTGAACTATATCACCGACCCAACCTATCAAAACCATGTGACTCTATTGCATCCCCTTACACGAACCTTTTTACAACTACTCAAGTTGATTCAATGATCATTCTATTCCCTCAAATCAATTACCTTGAATATAATACTAGTACTTTAGTACATGGTTACTACACCACTAAGATTTGAACTACCCTTTGAGGTATACTTAGTCAAACTCTCTAACTTTCCACTCTTTCCTTTGGCTTTATCTTAGTTTTCCCTCTAACATTCACTCTCATGTTGTGTTATCCACTTGAATTTAGTCCTCCTCCTCCAAATCTTCCTGCTTAACTTTCTTTATCTCATCATATTGAAACCTTAACCACAAACCATCTCAACTATCCATTGTTAGAACCCATTCTCCTCTTATTACATCATCACAATTCCCATATCTATTTCTCAACTTGAGGATCCAAATCTTCCTTGGTAACAACATATTCACCTTACACCTTTCAAGATTAACCCTACTCTCATCATATCCCATGCAAGAATTCTTCATTTAATCCATTCCTATGTATTGCTTGATAGGCTCCACTAACCAATATCCATTCCCTAGGTGCCAAAACAACTATTTTTCCTTGAGACTCCACCTTTCTAGTTATCTTTGCTAGGATTTAAAGATTTTGGGCAATTTCAAGAAAGGTGGAAGGAAGCAACTAGCCAGAGGGTAGGAAAACATTTAAGGAAGAGAAAGATTGAATGAAAGGAATGCATTTTTGCTAAGATTTGTTTATGAGAGGTGGGAAGTCTCAAGTGAGGGAGTTGTGTCCTAAGTTAAAGGGGGATTTGGGGCTAATGTATAAGGGATCCAAGTAGAAATTCTAGGTTTTTACAAGGTCCAATTGATCAAAGTCCTATAAGAGATTGATTAAAGCCCTACTATTAAGGATAGGTTGCACTGAAAATTTGTAGGTTGCATGCTTTAAACCATTTCTAGAGTTAGTTTTGTCCAATTCTAGCTCTATTATTGAGTTATCCTCTTAGCCTAACCATTCTACTTGAATGGGAGTCAACTACTCATCTTACGTGCTGCACCCCAATTTTCAGAATATGAATGACATAGGTAGTCACTTGGTGATAACTTCATACAAGTCTTCTCAATGCTATGAAATTACTTAATAAATCTAAACAATAAGAACAAAGCTCCTATATTTAAATATTTAAGAAAATCAAAACAAGTTTACTGTGAAGTTGAAACACTTTATAGAAAGTGATCAAAGGCATTCGATAAAAATTTCGACGGAGTTTTCTCTATTTTAAGCTGTTTCCAAGGTCACATGCCCTTCCAACAACTTGTAAAACAATTCAAAAGTTCTCACATATTTATGAAATACACAAAATAGTTACAATAAATCCAAAACTAACTTTACACATGCATATACAGACATCACAACTACCAATTGTCTAACCTAGTGTTTTGTCCTCAGTCTCTAGCCTGCAATCTCCATGATATCTAGTAATCCTATAACTAAAATATATTTTCTCCAAGAAAACATAATGAGTATCAATGAAACCTAATAAGTAAATCACTTACTCTACATATGGTCTATCATTAATGAGCAAGTATATCAATATCACTTTTACCAACAAACAATTTTAGTAATACACAAAAATTTATGATTTAGTCAACATAACCATTATAGTTAGTTGGCTCAACTACATAGTTTAGAAGTTTCACAATAAGTGCAATATATTACGCACACTTTTAGGAATCCTCCTAACTTATTTCTTACTTACTGTTAATTAGAAATTTCTTACTTCTCCCAACAATTTTAGTAAAGCAGTGGAAAGAACTAATTATAAACTTATTCTATTATAAGCTCATTCAAAAACTTGAAATTTCATTCACAATCAAACTACTATTTTGGATATACCTACTCGTCAGTCATTCGATCCAAATCAACAAAGAACTACCATTTGAAAAAGTTTCAACCAATAGCAATTAGGACTCTAGGTAGGTACTATGCATATGAAATCATTATCACCATTGCAAACTCAATCAATCAACAAAAATGATTTGTGGTCATTCTTCAACAAACAAGAACATCCTATAGGTTATTTCAATTTAACCCATAAAGGGTACTTAATAGACAAAATACATGTAGTAATTTTCAAACATTCTCTAGTTATCCATATGAAGCCACTTTGGATAGTATGCAAAAGGCATCATGAGCCCTTTTCAATTAACTTATTTATTTATGGACCAAAGATAGCATTCTTCAAGGAACTTACCAGTAAAAACATTTTCATTTTCATTTTCATTCCTCTTCGTTTCACCTTATCTTGCCACCATATTAACCTCCCCTTATCTTTCCATCATTTTAATGGCCATAAATATTCAATTTCATTTCATCGTAGGTTTCTCTAAGGAAACTATCCACGGTTCATATTTCTCAATTCACATGTATTCAAATAATAGCGTTTCTCTAACAACTAGCCATTCATTCCATACACACTCCCATAATTCAAAGACTATCCATCTTACTCAATTACCATTTATTCACACATGTTTAAAGGAACATCACAACACAATAGTAAGATCCGAAATGAAGTACATGCAACATTCACTTTCTATTTAAGAGACAGTTTCAATCAATCAAATAATAAGTAGCAGTAAGAATTTTTGCTTAATAGCAATTCTTATAAATTTTATGTAAAAAAAAAAAACTTATCAAGGAATGGGGTGAAACACATAAAATTAGTGTAACTCAATCCACTAGCCTTATAGTTACACATGTTTAAAACTTCAATCATATTTCTCTCTAGACATGGCACATACAATTCACAAACTCTCATGTACATATTTAATACATCTAAAATGTTAACCTAATGAAGGACTTATGGTTCAAATGGGCCATGAAGGCTGACATGGTACTAATCTACTTTATATTTGAATTCTACAATATTCCTTACTAGAATAATTGTCTTAAATTTCCATGTGCAATAAGGAGTGAGCAAATCATCACTTCTAATACAATTTGATCTTTTCACTTCTACTAGCAAAGTTTAAACAAAATATTTCTTTGACACCTTAGAGTCTCACAAGATCATGGAAAATCAAAGCATATTTAACACACCACTAACAACTTAAAGGCAAAACAAAATTTACACAACCCACTCTAAAGTGGCCTTAGTGTTAAGGCAACCAAACAATTTGAAATTTAGCCAACAAGACAATTTATGGCAATAACTACACACTCACAATTTTCCTCACATAACCTTTCAAGTTGCAAAAATACACAACATTCACTTCTTAAATAACCAAATAATTGAGCACTTAGTCATTTTAAGTAAACCATACCAATTGCTTCCAATGTTAATAAATAATTAGACAATTTGCAAAAACCAATCGTTGCCAAAATTAGCTATTCTAAAAAAAATCCAAAATTTCAAATCATTCACTGTTTTTACATAATTAAAAAAAAATTTCACTTCCATAAATACACTCACTATGAGCACTTTACAAAATCTAGAAACTAACTTTAATGTTCCCAAAGCAACCTTTGTATAAGTTCTTTAATATAATTTCAATGCTCAGTTCTACTCATCAAATAAAAGTTCTCATAAGCCCTCAATATTTTTCTATGTTTTATCCTTACTTAAGAAAGGCTAATCCCCTAAAAGGACATTGACTATTTCTAGCATAATCCTAGCTTTCTACACTACCACATAATATAAAAAGCAAACATAAACACAATCCTTGGCATACATCCAATATCACCATATATATATACTAATAGAAATACCAACATGCTCAAGCATAGTAAATTAAAATAAATTCAAAGTGATAGAATGAGTGAATAATACACTCACTTAGCTAAAACCTTAAGTGTTCAAGCCATTATAAGAATTATGCCAAATCTTGATTTCTAGCTTCAATCTCAATTTTTTTCAATTAAGCTAAAATTGAAGCACAATTCCCCTTGGAGCTATAAAAAATCTCCCCAAATTGCTACCTATCTTGAAATATTTCAATTTCCCATCAATATAAGAGTTAGGGTTTATGGTGATATCTTAAAATGACCATGGAAACACTATAATTATCATCAAAATTAAATTTGATGTCAACTTACCTAGTTATAGAAAGAGATTAACCAATTGAGATGGAGCATAATGACCATCGTTCACCTCTGGTGAGAAGGGAGATTGGATTGGACAACACTAAGTCCCCTGTTACTACTAGTTGAATGACTGGTTAGCTACTACCTGCAGGCTCAAGTGCACTTCTTGATGTGTACAATGGTAATGCAGGATAGCTATGCATAATTGGGTACGATGGAACAGGCCTAAGGTAGGCTATTCATGTTGCTAGACATGGTTGCCTAAAATAGAGCATCTCACTGTAGCAATGGTTTAGTGGCCTTGGATAGTGTTGCATAGTGGAAGGCACATCAGAGGGTCCATTGGTGGTTGGTTGTCCAAAGCAAAGTAGCTGAACTATAGTGCTTTCCTCTTGCTAGTTGGCCATTAAATTAAGGAAGGAGAAGAATAAGAAAAATAGAGCTGAGTTAGTTTATGTATTTGGCCACCTGAAGGTTATTTAAATGAATTCCCTAAAATGATGTAGTTTTAGTCTTAAAAAGGAAAGTAACTAAGTTTTGAATAAAAACAAAAATGCATATTGTCAATTTAATTCTTTTTGTTTCTCAAAATTTGTCTTGACCAAAAGAATTAAAATAAATTTGAGAGTAGAATAATAAAATAGAGAAAGATCCATTTTAGTTGCTAAACAAACTGATTGATACCTTTAAAACTAATAACACTTCCATAATTAGAAAATAGAATATAAATAATTAGTGTGAACTTTTTACTAGATTTCCAAGTGTCTTATTTTTAAATATTTAGTCCCTTTAAAGAAATCTTTATTACAAGCATACGATGAAACTTTCGGTATTACATTGTGTTATCTTGATCTGTGATCCTCCATAACTCTTATGGCAGCCCATAATAATCCTTAGGAACTTATTCCAACCTCCTTTGATTAGTTAATGCATTTAAAACCCATCAGACATGACTTATCTTGTCATAGGCCCCTCATTCGATTTTTAAGCCACTATTCAAACTCCAATTAATTACATCACATCCTAACTCATTTCCATCTCAATGGCTAAGGTCATAGCCTTTCTTACAACACCTTAAACTTGCTTTGAGGCTTTCACATATATACCATGCTCCTTTCTAGTTTAAAATGACTATCGTGCCCTTTAAGCCTATTTAGTGGGCAACTATGCTTTCATCATACACACTAATCTTTTACACAACTAAGCAGGTCCAAATGCCTTTCACTCGACTCATTAAGCTACCATTCACTAATCTATATGTCCTTCCCTTTGAAGGCTCATTCTTGTTGAAATATCATCTAAGATCTATTCCATGATCTAACTTAAAAATCTTCCTATCCTTAGTGTTTAGATCACTGATAAACATTATATGAAATAGGTGGCTATTTCACTTTCCAAGAACTATGTCCTCCATCTATCTTAGCTAGGATGCATTGCATCCACCCTCAGCTTTCTCATTTTCAAACTTTATAGTCTTATTTTTCTTAGTTTCCTTGAACCTTGTTCCAAATATTTGCAAACCCTCATCCTTGCCAACTCACCTTTAAGCTATGATTTACATCAATTCAAACTCTATTATATATTAGCATACAATCCCTTGATTGCTACACAAGATTACATGTAGATTTAACACACTATAGGTGATACGAATCTCATTCCTGCCTGTTCACAATCTCAATTACTTTCCTCAAGAAGTCTAACTTCTTGACTTGCCTCTTTCTCAAGACTTACTCCTATCCTAAACCATATTTAAAATCCTAGGACACTACTGATTTAATTCTACATTCCACTATCTTATTTTACTCTTTCATTAGTTACCACTTTTAGCTATATTTTTCCTGTCTTATTTCTCCACACCTTATCTCACTCCAATCATATACAGGGCTAGGTGTGTGTCCATGTACATTTAGCCTAGCTATCATGTCTTCTTTAGTTTTGATGTTGAAAAATAATTTTATTCGATGCCATGATCTAACTATGTGCTTTGAGCATTTGTTTATTTTGCAAACTTAAAGTTGATCAAGTGACATTCAAGATATCAAGAGATCCAACTTGATCATAGGGTTTATTGATTTTTATAGGATCTTTTGTAAGTGTGATTTAATTAGTTTTTTTATCCAAATAAGTTGACAGTGAAGTCTGGTTCATATAGAGGACCTAAACTTCAGCCAACAGGGATTCTCACGAGATCAAAAGCCTGAATCTAGTTTAAAGATGATGAAAATAGCAGAGTAAGATGAGATGAAGGGAAGAGTATAGGAAAGACAGAATTTAACGTGGTTTGGCCAAATCCGGGCAATACCAGACCCTATGTCCACGGGAATGTGATATATTGGCAAGATTACAATTTAGGTTGCTCTCTGCTTTGATAGAGTTTCTGCACATAGAAATGAGTCTCTATCTTCCTTCTAACAAGGTCTTCCTATTTATAGAAAGAGGAGGGGTACATGCATTAATTACAAGTTACAGTTGTGTTACATCAAGCTATAAATGGAAAAGATAGCAAAAGGCTACCAATTTGGCTATTGCAGAATGTAGGCTGTGGAGGTGGGGCCCTCCTACTGGTCATAGTTCTGAGCTTATACTCATTGTCCGGGGCTATCTCTATTATGTAGGACATCTAACGCCTCTGTGCTAGGGTTCCTGACTCGGGATAACTATGAGGTGTTGTAAAGGTGAGCTTGATGTAGCTATAAAAGGTTAGTGAACTCTAGTAAGAAGGTTGGCTGTTCTCATGACTACTTCACAAGGTTGCTATCTAGCGAGGTGTAGATCGCTTCGATGAAGTTCGCTAGTGAGGAGCCCACTAGGGAGAAGCCCACTAGGGAACTTGATGATCCCTGTCCTCTAGCAAGCCCAAGTTCATTATGCTTCCTTCTAGATTGATTTTCATATACAACATCAGCCCCCTAACTCTCAGCTCTCTCAGTGGGCTAGGAGTTGAGACTCTTTGGTTCCCAGTCGGTCAAAATCCCTTCTCTAGAATTATCAATTCATCCCCTCTAGGCCCCGTTTCTGACAACATATATCCGATAATTATGACTAGGCCAGTTCAGCTTTTTCTAAGGCTATCAATGCGGGTGGTTAGAGGGGCTAAATCTGGACTTTTTGATGAACCATTTCTTGCCTTATTTAAGGGAGAGGCCATCCTTCGGCCTTGCCACACAGAACAAACTATGGAGTTTCCTAACAAATCACCATTGGCATTCTGGTCTTTTACGGGGGTATGTATAGTCTGTTGCATATGTGATTCAGAAGACTTGTCTTTTCCAGTAACATGGAGGATATTGTATGGATCTCAAATTATGTCCTCCTAGCCATGCCGTGAGGCAACTTGCTCGGCCAGCCAAGCCCCTGGGATTTCCTGAGGTGCATTCTCCAGGAGGTGCAGGTGGTCAAGGTAGAAGGGATGCAACACTGTCGTTGATTGTGCATTGGAAGAAGAAAGGTTGCGGCGCGCTGATCTCAAAACGTGGCCATCCACGGCCGGCCCTCTCTCTCATTTTCTTTCTCTTTTTTTTTGTAAGGGCCTCTTTTGCTCCTTAGCTAGTTTGTACTTAGGATTCTCTGATGTATTCTGCCTTGTTGAGGTCTTTTAATGAATAAAATCCTCTTTTCTGCAATCTTTGCTTGTTGCCCTTTTCCTTTGCAATGCACTTTGGTTCGAATCATTGGCAAAACTTGCGCACGGTTTAGAAAATAGCATGAGTTGTAAACCGGGGCAACATCGCCTTTAGGCTGCTCCTATGGCCAAATGAATAAAAATATAAGTGCATAAGTTATCAAATAATAGAATAGATGATAACTCTATGAAAATAGAGTTATCTTAATGTTTCTAGGCTTAAATTATTGAAGTATAAGAGTGATTCTTTGTAAATAAGTCCTTGTTTATAATTATCTTTGTTAATCTTTTCTAAAGT
>JANHAO010028979.1:0-10475 GCA_026873985.1 Saraca asoca
AAAACCATAATTCCCTTCCAAAGGAGGAAAAAATGGGCATGTTAAAGGATGATACTTATGATGTTAGGCAATAATTATTCATAAGGAAAAAAATAAAATCATCATCGTAGCGTATAAAGATACCGGCAATAGAAAGAACTTCACAGTAATCTATACATTGATGCATCGATAAAATAAAAGGAAAATAATATTCATCTTAGCTTAATCTCAATTTTTCTTTTAGTTGAAGTCCATCAATAATGGCTGGTCATAAAAACTATTTTGTACTTCTTGGCTTGATTTTTTTTTCCTCTCAAAGAAAAAAATTCACTAGTGTGCCATAGGGAAGCATTAATGAACGTAGCTCAACAGCTCATCAGGTAGGCATGTATGAAAAGCTAAAGGGAGAGAGTAAATAAATTATTTACAAGCAAGAACTAAAGGGGATAGGAAAAACATAAGGGACAAAACTATCTGCAACTCTGTATCTGATTCTCTTAACATAAAAAAGTCACCACTTTGAGACTTGCCTAACAACTGACTTTTGTAGTCATAATTGAGCAGAACTAATGCACTTAATGTTTACAATCAGAATTAAAGTGCAGGCCAAGTAAGGAAACTGACTATTCATTTCCAAATTACCATTATTATTTAATTAAAGGGCTTTTATTCCCAGAAACCAAACAGAAAATAGGCTTAAACAAATTGCAGAGGACATGAGTGTCATCATCATGATTTTCTATCAAATCCATAAACAATTATATAGAACTACGGATAATCAATATTTGCAGCAAAGATATAACAGCTAGATAGATCTTTCCAAATTCTACCAACATTCAGCATACCAAATTAGAATTTAAAGTTACCTTCCTTCCCGAGCGTTAATTCTTTGAATCTTGAAACTCCAAACTTGCCCTCAAAAATTTTCAATGCAATCTAAAACAAGCTATCGTGGTTGACAACCACCATTTAACTTTCCCATTTTCACCTAGTATGCATAAAGAAGGAAAATTTCCTACACTAGCATAAGAATTTCCAGGAAAAACTTAATAGGAACTCAGAAAATTACCTTAACTTTCTTGGAATGCTTCTGGGTCTTCTCAGCTGGTCAGTAGAAAAATGATCCTTGAATCTGTCAATTGAGAAACCCAAATGAAAAAAAAATGAAGAATAGGTATTAATTTCCCAGCTTATTCCCATAAACTAACAATAGAAGCTGACATTGTAGATCTGCATTTTTCAGCCACAACAAACAACAATCTTGGGGGAATTGCAAAGGGATTCGGCAATCTAACAAATACATGTGGATCTGCAATTTTCAGCCACAACAAACCAGAACCAAAGGGAAGAAGCTCGAAGAAGAGAGGAAGAAGGGTGCTCACCGTCGATCTGAACTCCAAAAACACAATGGAGCGGTCGATCTGCAAGAAAGAAGCTGACCCCAAAAACCCCGAACACTCTGCTTCGTTCCTGCTCGTCCATTGAGCTCAGATCCGATAACCAAGATGAAGTTCGTCAAGCGTGGCTCGGGGAAATGACAAGGAAGACGATGTTGAAGCACAGGAGGGAAGAAGGAAGCGGTTACATGGCCGGAGGAGAAGTGATGCAGAGAACGTTTGAAGAAGAGAAGTGTTCGGGCAAGTGGTGTGCAAGAGTTTTCCGTCCAATTCCCCCCATTTTACGCAGAAAATTTTCTTGTGGGCCCCACAGATTTTTTTCCTTCTATTTTCCTTTCCACGCCCATTTTCCGTCAGAGGCAAGCAGAGGAAAATGTGTTGAAAAATGTGCATAACTATTTTTTCCTCCCATTTTTCTTTCCTTTACAGTATGACACGTGCGTAGGTAGCAGAATTCACATTTAATTCATGAGAAAGGATGCGGAACACGTCGACCGACTAAAAAGAAAGGTCTCAGTCTCATTCTCTACAGACTCAAAGAAGACTATTTCGCTTTTGTTTTAAACCTTTATATAAGATTGCATGATTTTTACTCTATTATTCTCGGCTCCCAAACAAAATCAAATTGTTAAGTCTCTCTCTCTCTCTCTCTCTCTTTGCATGAAAATAAAATATATTTATGACATTTTTTAAGAAAGTTACGGTCATGATATCATTCTTCACATTCTCTGTCAGATATAATTGTATGGTATTGTATTTATATTTATATTTATATCATCGTCTAATATCAAAATTAAAAAGACAACTAAACGTTTAATCTTGTGACATCTGTATGGAGTTTGTGATCTTGCATGTCATTTTACTTGGATCATTTAATTTATACGATTCAATGTTCAAAGTGTTGCAATTCATATCTGGAAAACGGTTAAATGCGTGCCAAAATCAACTACCAATATTTCCCTATAGTGTCTCTTTCAAAACCCTACTTTGCTCTCAATTTCTTGTACTTAAATAAATATCTCATATTATTCTCAAGTAATATGGCTTGCTTTGTTGTCTTAACAAGGGTCCTACGTGGGTGTTTTAATATGATTAATGTTGTTTTCCAGTTCTTTAAGTCATTCTTAGCCGTTATCAGTGTCACCACATTTCCCCTTTTTTTTTTTTTTTCATTTACTCTATTGTTATTATTATTTGAATATAGTGGAAGGTTCTGGATCAGTCTCGACGTCATTCTCTGCTGTTTTGGTGCTCCGACCGGCAACTGATTAACGTATATGTGATTAGACACTTACCCAGGAAGCTTATCCGTGAGGTTTTAATTATATTCCTTCTATTCTATGGTAAAAAAAAATATTATAAGTGATGATGGACATGATTTAAAGGTATCATCGACAATTGGAGAAATTCAATAGTTAATGATAATAAAGATGAAAATTTTTGAAATAAGCATTTTGTTTGGCAGAACAGTCAAAATAATGAACAAGAAAACAAAATAAAGATACATAGCATCATTATATCGACATTTATAAGAATTATATTCATGAAATTTGTTACTCGAAGGATAATTGAAATTTGATGAATATAATTTGAGAAGTTGATATTAGAGGATCGATGAATGTAAATAGATTTTTTTTTTCAAAACAAGTATTTTGTATGGCAGAACAATCGGAACAATGGACGACAAAACAAAATGAAAATACATGAAATCATTAGGTTGACATTTATAGAAATTATATCAATGAAATTTGTGATTCAATTGATGATTGAAACTTGAAGAGTATAATTTCAAAAATTAATAGTAGAATATTGATGAATGTAGACTAGTTTTTTCTTTTATTTCATCTCCTTTAGTAGTTATTTTTCATTAGTTCAACATTATTTTTTACTCTTATCTTTCCTATAGAATATGAAGGGTTTGTGAGTGGTCATTTCAAATTAGTGGAATTAGAAGGCAGTTAGTTAATAACTACTATTTTTATATAATATAGATAGTTTTACTTAATTTTAGAAGGGATTCAATCGTTACAAATTAACACAAAACTGTGCACAACTATCCATGCTTCAACGTTTTACCTTAATGCAATTTAACTTTTCAATTATTTCATTTTCCATGCATTTATTTGAATTTATGTCCAAATAATTTCAGAGACTTGACTACAGTTGAAAATTCACGTTAACTTGGAACAAACCTTCAAATTTCTTATTTGATTTCCATCAAAATAGATTTGCCACAATTCAACTGGTGAAATTTTGTAAAAATAGTTGGTATTAATTCATCAGTCGAGATCACATATATAATTCGTCATCTTTTGTGAATAATTGGTACAAGATCTTGTGACTTATTAAAAAACATATATAACTTTATACAATTTACTTATAACAACTATAAAAAATTACAAACTTCAACGATACATGTAAAAACTTTTTGAAAGTTTGCCGCCTCTAGTACGCAATTATATTTATTTTGCTAAAATGTTACAAAAAATGTAAGAGAGTTAAAAAAACTATGAAAATTGTTATGAGTACATTTTTGTTTGCTAGGTGCAAAAGAATCAAGTAATGTGTAAAAGAATATATATATATATATATATATATAAATAGTACAAATATGGTTATCAAATGAAAATTGTGCTTTTATTTGCGTTTAAATTAGATTATATTTGTTGTCATTTAAAAAATTCTCACCATTAAAAAATATGGATATGAGATCATTAAAATAGTTAAAGCAATTCATAAAGTTTACTAACAACATTTTTATTACATGATTTTATATGGGTTACCCTACCATAAGATTAAAACTCTTCGCAGATTTACCACAAATTAAAACTATTTCTTTTATATTTCTATATGTAATATCAGATATGGATATACAATTTTTTGAAGGATTAAGTATCAGATTGTTATCATAAAATGATGGGACAATGGTTTGAACAGAAAATCTTTCACAAGCTACCCAAGTATTTTGTATCAAGTGGCTTGGATGAAGCATTACAATGTGAAAGTTGCCAAAGGTTTGAGGGAATCTTGACTCTCAATCTACTATTATTTTCTTATTTGAAGAAAAAAATGGTTAGTACTCTTAAGTATTGTTATGGGTAAAATCTGATACTTAGCAAATGGGTTGGCAAAAGTCCAACTGCTAGCAAATCCAGCTAACAAACTCAGCCTGTCAACTCGCGAAGGTTGCTCGGTAGAAGCTCCGACTTGCTAAGATGAGCCCCAACTCGCATGGCCGACAACTCGCACTACTCGAGCTTGAATCACCAAGTGTGAGCTCAACCTCGCTGGCCCAGGTCAGTAGTGATTTCGGACCAAGCTCACGAGATACAGCACCTCACCTAGCTATGAGTTGGCTAAGGTTGAGCACAAGGCTTACATCCCTACTCGGAGACTCAACTTACGAGGCTAATATGTCAGAAGTAGCTTGTAGGGCCCACTACAAAAAGCAACCTGCAGAGGCCGTTTTGCAATAATTTAGGTTGTCTTTTACATTTAACACTTGATGTAACAAAATTATAATTTGAAAATTTACTATTGTAACCTCTTAGTCTCTATAAATAAGAGGAAGGAGACCTCTATGATCTAAGTTGAATTTAGTTACTGAAACTTTGTAAAATTTCCTTCAAAATCAATAAAAGTTACTGTAAACGTAGAGGCTGGTGCTGCCTGATTTTAGCCAAACCACGTTAAAGATCATGTATTTCTATTGTTCTTCCTCTTCTTCTTGCTCTCTGCGTCCATTTATTGCATTTACAATCGGATATCAGCTTGAGTCCATAAGAACTCTTTGGGTTAGCTGGAGTTTGGACCGAATCAAATTCCATCATTAACATTTTGGTGTTTTCTGTGGGGACTCATCTATATTCTAGTTGATTTTCTGTATTCTGATATATTCTTTGTCTAGCTGCAATGGCCAGGGGAAAAGCCATCAGGAAGTTAGATGTTGTCAACAATCAGCTTGAGGGTCATACGACAAGTTCTTCTATAGCCAGAATTGTTGATGGTTTGCCCCCTGGCTCACCGCTAACCTGCCGTTATTGTCTTTGAGACCGACGAAGTGCAAACATGGCACTAGCACCAGGAAGCACTAGAAGGTTCAGTGAGAAAAATGGCTGAAGCATGTCAAATTTTAGCACAAGTACAAGTTTAGGGTATGCAAAGGTAGGTCGAGATCATTGCACCTGGGAACGTCCACCAACTGCAGCAAGTTGAAAGCTTAAACAAAGTCAATCAAGGTTACACTTCAAGTCACTACTTGTGCAACAAAGAAGATAGGAAGAGCCATCAGGCTTCTAGTCAGCAATCTGGGGCATTGACTTCATTGGTAGAAGAGTTGCTTCAGAGGGTGAAGTAGTTAAAGGCACTCCCCCGAGCTCGAGACAACCAAGGAAGCTCCGAGGAACAAACTCCCTTCTTCAAGGAAACTGAGACAGAGCCCTCCCTTATAAGCTCAAAATACCTTCTATCCCATTGTACAATAGGGATAGCAACCCATGTAACCACCTAGATATGTTTAATATCTAGATAGATCTTCCAACAAGTAACCCCCTAATTAAATGCCGTATTTTCCCAGCTACATTAGGAGATATACCTCGAACGTGGTTTAGAAGCCTCCTAGCTTACAGCATTGGCAGCTAGAAAGAATGTCAGGAAAAATTTCTCAACCAGTACAAGGCACTGAAGAGGCAGCTCGCACTCCCTGCCATCTTGCTATAATCTTTCAGCACAAGTATGAGTCATTAAAAGATTACATCACTCGATTCAAGTGCGAGATTGACAACGTGGAGAGCCTATCCGATGAGGGCATCCTGACGGTGATCTTGGTAGGGCTTTGTCAGGATGGCAAGCTGTATAAAATTATATACAAATCCTCAATGAAGGATTTGGGTGAATTTTATGGTCGAGCTGCCAAACAAATTAGATGGCAGGAGACTTTTGGTTCAGAGAATCAAATGGACAAGGTAAGTAGCTTCGAGCAAAGTAAGAGAAAGAACAATCACGAAAGTATTGAGGCCAACTCTAACAGCCATCCAGCGACGAAGACCAAAACTGAGCGAACCTGGCACCTAAGTCACCATGAGCACTATAATATCCTATAGACACCCTAGATAGGATATATGCAACAGAGAAGGATAGAGAGAACTTCAGGAAACCTTGCCCTGTAAGAACTCCCCCCGAACACCGAGACACGACCAAATTATATGCCTATCACAATGAAATCGAACATAATACTTTCAGTTGTCGGGCTCTGAGAGATGCAATCAATGACCTGATCAAAAGGGGTCATTTGAAAGATTATATGGTATGACCTGTAGGGCACCAGCTTCCGTAGCCTCAACAAGATCCTAGGCAAGAGCAGGCCTCCACAATAAGAATCATACACTAATCTTGTAATAAGGCAAATAGCCATAGAAAACTTTTGATTATTAATCGTTAAGTAAATTTTCAACAAAGCACCAGTTCAACGGCTAGCTCACAACTAGCTTAAGTCCATGCATGTGATCTACTCTTTGGCATCACATATATGCGACCTCATACTCATGCATGTGACCTAATCTTTGGCACCACTTGCATATAGCCAACTATCTTAAGTCCATGCATGTGACCTATTCTTCGGCACCACATGCATGTGACCTACTCTTCAGCACCACATGATGCAGCCAACTATCCTAAGTCCATGCATGTAACTTATTCTTCAGCACCGCACCGTATGCATGTAACCTCGCACTCTTGCATGTAACCTACTCTTCGGCACCACATGTATGCAGCCAACTATCTTAAGTTCATGCATGTGACTTACTCTTTGGCACTGCATGCATATGACCTCGTGCTCAAGCATGTGACCTACTCTTTAGCACCACATGCATGCAACCAACTATCTTCAGTCCATACATGAGACCTACTCTTCGCACCACATGCATGCAACCAACTATCTTAAGTTCATGTATGCAACTTACTCTTTGGCACCGTATGCATATGACCTGGCACTCATGCATGTGACGTACTCTTCAGCACCATATGCATGCAGCCAACTATCTTAAGTCCATGCATGCGACTTACTCTTCAACACCGCATGCATGCCACCTCGTGCTCATGCATCTGACCTACTATTTGGCACCACGTGCATGCAGCCGCCTAAAGTACCTATACCAATAAGTTGCAGCTCTCATACAACTTACCACCAAGCTTAGCTTTCATGCGACTTGCCCAGGCCAACAGAGACACAGGGGGCTTACCTAAAGCACCTGTCAAAGTGAAAAGTTAAAATTTGAAATGACATGCCAGATCAAGTTTTTGCCAGCGGATTATAGCTCCCAGTCCAGGAAGCAAACTGTGAGCTAGGGTGCTAATGTTATAGGTAAAATCTGGTACTCAGCAAATGGGTTGGCAAAAGCCCAAACTACCAACAAATCTAGCTAAGAAACTTGGCCCATCAACCCACGAAGGTCGCTCGATAGAAGCTCCGACTCGCTAAGATGAACCCCGGCACTCATGGCCATCAAATCGCACTGCTCGAGCTCGCATCGCCAAGTGCAAGCTTGACCTCACTGGCTCAGGTCAGTAGTGATCCTAGACAAAGCTCATGAGATACAGCACCTCACCCAGCTATGAGTCGGCTGAGGTCGAGCACAAGGCATACATCCCTACTCGGAGACTCAGCTTATGATGCCAATCTGCCAAAAGCAGCTTGTAGGGCCCATTTGTAAAAAGCAACTTATAGAGGCCATTTTGCAATAATCTGTGCTGTTTTGTATATTTATATTTAATATAACAAAATCACAACTTGAGAATTTACTATTGTAACCTCCCAACCTCTATAAATGAGAGGAGGAAGACCTCTGTGAGGTAAGTTGAATTCAGTTACCGAAACTTTGTAAAATTTCCTCCAAAATCAATAAAAGTTATTGTTAACGTAGGGGCCAGTGTTACACGATTTTGGCCGAATCACGTTAAAAATCCTGTGTTTCTATTGTTCTTCCTCTTCTTCTTGCTCTATGCATCCATTTACTACATTTACAACCGGATATCAACTTAAGTCCATAAGAATTCTTTGAGTTGGCTGGAGTTTGGACCGAATCGAATTCTATCGTCAACAAGTATCAAACAACAAATCTTCTTTTTAACAAAGCTAATGTTGATGACATATTTGTTCTTTGATACCCTAGTTGCTGCAGCATGAAACACTTTTTGACTATCGCAACCAAAACTAATCTTTTACAGTTAATCTGACAACTTATTCTTTTAAGCCCTTTTCTTGGAGATCTTATGCTTAAAAAGAACTGCATGAAGTCTAATTATTCTTCTTTGAAGTTTGGAAAGGGAATTTAGTGGGAGGGTGCTTGAGGTGAAGTAAAGAACAAAATAAACATGATTCTTTTTTCATTTTAAGAGTAAGTGCTTTAATCTACAAACTTCCATTAGCATTGACATCTATAGCTTCTTTATAGTTATCCATTTTTATCGTCAATAACATAACAACGGCAACAAGTCCAAACTAGACTTAGATCCACAAGAGGTTGATAGAAAGCAAAAGGGTTAGATTTCTCAAGGAAATCTTCATGTTCCTTCAAGTGAGGGAGATGAAGCCAAACACACGAGAAGTAGAAACCTTGTCACATACGCTCAGGCAACCCAGTGAGCAACTTTTTTTTTTTTTTTTAATAGTTGGTATGGTAAGCTGTTTAACACACAATGCAACATCATGAGTTTGAATTTAGGATATTGAAGGGAGAAAAATTCTAAAAGCAACATCAAATATACCTGCACTACGAAAAGAGTAACCCAATGAGAAACTTTGTTGCAACTACGAATGGTTCAAATGGAAGGATGGTTCAACTGAGTCACCCTTTGAGCTAAGAGACTCCTTGCATCTTTTGGGATGGTTCGAGTCTTTCCATAGCCAGGAGCTTGGAGTTTAATGAGATACTATCTTTGGCAGTTCTAGAATATCCACATATGTCATCATGTGAGTTCAATTTAAGATTTTCAAAAACTTGTATAAAAAAAGTTGAAATCTATTGTGTCATGTAAAACATATGCTTTCACGTTCGTGGAAAAGGGTAAAAAAAAAATGTATGCCAGTGTAACAAATATATGCAGGAAGGACATACTTCTTTTGTAGATTTGTACAATTTGAATGGATTCTGAGTTGTCCCATTCTTATTTTGGAACAAACAAGAAATCAGTGGCTTAACACAAATAACTAACTCAAATAAGGAACTTCGTTATGAACAGAGTGCATTCAATACTACAATCTTAATCAGTGTCAGAATCTACATTTATTGGTAGCCACTGATCTCATCCATGTAACATTTTTTATCTGCACGAGCTTTTGCTTCATACAGTTCCTTCTCCTCCGCTGCACATTCAACAAGCAAAGAAAAAAAAAAGGGGGGGAAACTTAGTGGCAATGCAAGGAAAGCTGTCATAATGATGCTACTCAGTGTAAATGCGTGAAAAACTTGGCAATCAACCTTACCTGACATCCTTTTCCACTTCTGTCCAAGATGTCTTCCCTCATTAGTGAAGGAAATTCCAGGGTTACTTTTCTTTAGATTCTGTCATCAAAAGGGCAATCATTAGGATTATATTTATGATGATATGAAAATGGAAAATCAAATTACAACACCAAGTTTGAGAGTCAACTATTTCAGATGGTTTTCTCAATTTTCATATCAGACGAAATAGCTTTGTAAAATCTTTTTCCCGATGACATATATGACCCAACTGAGTACAGAGCATGACTCCAACAAAAACCAAACAAGAAAGTGACAGCCTCACAGGCATTGATCATAGATTGGTCAGATGTTTTTAGGTATCATCTACAACCTGGCCTTCTAGAAAAGATATACGAACCCCACATGACATGAGAGCCTTGCCCGTCAGAAACCATTCAGTTGTTAAGAAAGAAGTTCCAGATCCCAGTGTCGATTAATACCCGACGATGGGAAGGTGACTTTGTAGAAGGGGAGCAAACAACTGCTTCACGTCGAGGCTTCATAGGCTTCCCAGATGGCCCCCCCCCCCCCCCCCCCCCCCAACAATAAAATACAAAACAAAAAAAACCCCAACAAAAAAAAAAAAAAAAGAAACAAA
>JANHAO010028980.1:0-10484 GCA_026873985.1 Saraca asoca
CTATTTTGCTATGAATGTCTGAGTTAAATGGCTTCATTTGATTTAGATATTATATGATTGTTACTTAATGATCAACTTAGGAAGAAGATAGGAAAATAAAGCAATTTTATCAAGCTTTTGATAGGTTATTTTGCTGGCTAAATTTATGTTGCTTAGGATAGGTTTATTAATCATTTCAAGGCTTCTTGTTGTGATTAACAATAATTGAATGCATGTTTACTAATCTAGGAAGCATTGGTCTCAAGTTTAGCTAGTTTCCTTTGGCTGGTTGCATGTGTTAGTTGTAGTTTTAGTTTCTATTTTTGTTAGAGTAGCAATAGATTTCATTTCTGCCAACCCCCCCAATTTAACTCCTAATATCATTGATAACATCATCCTAAAATAGTTCTTGGGTTCAACCTGGGTTGCCTATGCTGCAAGTTAGTTTAGGTAGCTTCAGTTTATAAATTTATAATTCGATCCACCTCAACACATGCGATCAGACACCAAGGAACAAAAATATCAAGCCACAAAGTATTAAAGAGTGTAATGGAAGATAAACAATCAAGGCAAATAATCCATTCACGCATAAGGACAAAGATAACACATTCCATAGCACAAAGCAAGTCAAAACAAGCACAATAAGGCACCCAAGAGTGCAACACATGCAATGGGGGGAAAATGTGAGCAAAATTGAAAAAAATATGGGACAACGCAAATCAAATAAGGGCAACTTCTTTTATTCATATTAATCCTCATTACATAGCTTGGAGTGTGTAGGAGAAGCACCAAGTCACACACTCTGACCCCTTAAATTGGTGCCACAAATCCCCACCATGGGTCACTGGGTACTCCCCCATAAAGAGCATTTTAAGCCAAGGGCCTAATAGTAAGATCAGACATACTATTTATGAGTTGATATATGACTTTTTCTCTAAACTCGAGAATGGTTTTACACCTTATTTTATATCGACGGAAAACTAAAAATTTAAGGATTATAACCATATGTTTATTTACTCACACTGAACAAGTTACCTTCATTGAAATTATATAAATAACCTCAAAATAGGGAAAAATCAGAAAAATAGTATATAAGTTAGATTGCCTTCAAATCTGCATTAGAAGACCTTTATACCATACTTGATTTATCCATCAAATTTTATGTTAAACAAAATATGTTTACCTATTAAATTGGTACACAAGACCAATGATATTATACCATCCTTCAAAACAAGAACTAAAATTGAAGTGCCTCTAAACAAAATGTTGACAATAAGAATACTATTTATATCAAATATTGCCATTGCTCATGGCAGAGTGATACAATATGGATGCAGAATTGTCTTCGCTTTATGTACAATGGAATCAAGTAATCTTGGTTGGACAATAATTCTTGTGAACCCAACATGCATAGAAAGTTGACAATCACCATTGATTAAGATAAAAATGTATGGAGAAAAGTCATTTGCCTAAGATGAGATGAGAACGATACGTTCAAAGACGCTACCATCGTATTCATTAGCTGTTATATATCCTTTTCATATACGCCAAACTCCTTCTGAAAGATATCTGCCATTTTAGACTTATTCATCTACAACCAATCTCTTTATTACAAGTTTCACCATAAAGAATAATGCATGCTACATATTTTAATTAAATTCGATTCCTCTATACTCTTTATTAAAATGGTCAAAATTAATTAATTTATAAAAGTAATGGTCACATAAATTTAATTTCAAAAATATCACTTTAATTACTTGTATCTCTTTCTAAGTTGAATATCATTTTGTGTTTCTTTCGATCGGTTAGGAAGTCATGGTCCACAAGATTCTTGGTAAAGCCCAAACCTAACAAAAAACCTGCTCCCTGTTGACTAAATGCTGCAAATTTGGCAATGAAATTGAAAACTTATATATATGTCAACGACAACAATTTCATGCGACAAATTAATATAACTATTTTTCTATAGGTTATATCCGTGAAGGGTCCACCTTCCTTACTCTCTGCTTGCTGTCTTCTTTAATTCTAACAGAAATATATATGTTATTTATACTTTGAACTGGAACATAGCCAGTGGGTCCCACAGACTGTAATTTCACTTATTAACTAATAGGACAGTTTGACACATAAATTAGTACTAAAAACAACAATTTTAAGAAGAATTCAATTTTAATTGATGATGACTAAATGAAATAAATGCGAATAATGAAACTTTAAAAAAGATTTTCAATGTTTTAAAGTTTTTGAAATATTTCTTTAAATATAATATTAGTGGTGACATTTTGTGTTCCTAATTTTCTTTGTTGTGAATTAATAGATTTAGCCCTTCTCTACTTATAACTTTGGGGACAATAACATATAATTGATTATGACAAAATACTGGTTTAAACAAATAAAGTTCAAATTATTTTAGTGATTGACCTTGACCCTTGTTAATGGAAATTACATATGACACATTGATGGAAAATTGTCTTTTTTGTGATTTGAAAGCCCATTTGAATTGGGTTGGCCTTAAAACCATCCATGGTACAAAAACCTTGGAAACAATATTAGTTCCAATCAATACTTCAGCTTCTATCACATGATTAACCCATTATGTAACAATTAACCTTGTTCCATTATAAAGGCAAGCACTTTCAAATATGTTTCTTATAAGCATGATAGGAACACTAACCTTTAGTTTGAGATTATGATTAGGCAATCTCAAAACATTTAAGTCCATTTAGAACTTTTGGTGTTAACAAATCAACTTGATAAGACCTGTTTAGGCTTTTTTTGTATACTTAGTGTGAACTGAAGTACTCTATCTCCTCCTCATCAATGAGGGATAACATGTAAGAATTCATTTCATCAACAATACTAAGCTTTGGTGCTAGAATTGCAAAATCACATAATATTTCTTTGTTGTCAACATTTTGTAAAGGAGATGGATATGTTAATGAACTATGGCTTCAATTGAATCGGAATAATCCTTAATCAAGAGATCATCTAGAATATTTATGTCAACCTCTTTGTCATTTGGTTCACCAAGTTTTTCATCACTAACATTTAAGATCCAATCAAAGAAATCTTTCAATTGTTGATGCTGAGCTGAAACCACTTTGAAGCTTCATATTTTTTTGTCAAAGTCAACGCACAACAGTAGTTCCATATATATGATGAGTTCAAAGTAGTATGAACAATATCAGAGCTATTGTCTTTTAGAATTACTGGAAGAATCTATTTGAAATCTCCCCCAAAAACCATTGTCTTCGCACCAAAAGGTAGAAATGGCTATTTGGATTATCAAGTAGAAAAATGTCTTTGAGGGTTTTGTCAAGTGCTTCAAAACAAAACTTGTGAACCGTTGGAACCTTATCCCAAATTATAAGATCAATCTTTTTTAACAATTCAGCTTGAGGACTTCCTTGTTTTATGTTGCATGTTGAGGCCTCAATGATATCCAATGGTATAGCAAATCTTGAATGAGCTATGCGTCCACTACGTAGGAGAATAGAAACAATGCCACTTGAAGTTATAGAGAAAACAATTCTACTTTCAGATTTTAGAGAAAATGTTAAGGCTCTGCATATATAGGTTTTTCCTATGCCAACATAGCCACAAAGAAAAACAAAAAAATGCCGCCATTATTAGACTTAATAGAATCAATCAATGTGTTATAAACTTTTCTTTGTTCAGAAGTCATTGAATGTAATAGATTTGTTACTTCAATCTTCAAAGCTTGCATATTATAATTTAAGTTATTAGCTATCATATGATTGAATGTAATAGATTTGTTACTTCAATCTTCAAAGCTTGCCTATTATAATTTAAGTTATTAGCTATCATATGATTTTGAACTAGATTAACATTAGTCAAATTTGGAACTGACATCAAAGGAAAATCAAATAAATTACATCCATTGCTTCTTAATATTTTTTTAATATTAGGAAGAGCATAATTTTGTAGTTGCTCATCTATAAGTGTTAGATTTGTTTAACAAGTAGAAATTTTATTCTAAATCAATCAAACAAAAAAAAGATATTCTAACAAATATAATATATAATGTATATTTAATTATAATAATGTTAAAGAAGTTAATTCCTTTTTAGCACGTTCAATTTGAAGTGCTTTTCTTTGCATATATAAATTATCTTCATAGATTAAAGACCAAGTCTCCTTCCAAACAAATTCAGGTCTTGTTGATGGTAGATTTCGGTTCTACCAAATCTAGCCAACTAGAGGGGTTCTTGCGAACCCAAACTACAATCTAGTTGTGTGAATGTTAACAAATATAGCAAACAATAGAAGACAACTAAAGAACAAGATGAACATGATGGAGTTTTTAACATGGTTTAGCTAAAACTAGACAGCACCAGTCCCTATATCCATAATATCATTATATTGCTTATGGAGAAATTTTAGCAGAGTTTTGATATAGTATTTCAGCTTCAAATCTTACCTATAGAGAGCTTCTTTCTCTTATTTATAAAAGGGAGGAGATTACAAGTGTAATTACATAGTTTGTATTTCTGTTACATCAAATAATAAATGTACATGACAAGCACAGCCCCTGCAAATTGGCTTCTGTAGACTGTTGACTGACTTTAGTAAAATGCTTTTTGCGGGTAGGCCCGCAGTGCTGCTTCTTGCGGGTTGGTCCCGCACACTAAGTCTAAAAGGGTTGCTGTTTCAGGGCTTTCCTCAATGAGTTCTTTGCTAAGTGAGGTGCAATGTCAGTGAGATAGGATTCTCAGTTGCTGTTGACTTTCGATCAACAAAGGCGATCTTCATGAGCTCTCCTTTGGCAACACAAGCTTGCATATAGCGAGCAGGGTCTTTTCCCTTAGGGAAATGAGACTTCTGTCTTGTTCTATGTCTGTATGGACAGTGGTTTAGTGAGCTTGTCTCTTTTTTCATTCAAACTTGGTTTATTGCCGGGCCTTTGCCAGCTCATTTCGTAGAATCAGAAAATACACATAACATAAGCCCCCTAACTTTTAGTGTGCTTTATGGACTAGGAGTTGAACAGATTCACTGACAAAGGGCCTTTTTATGGATTATCGTGCAATCAAAGTCTTTGATCAGCCTATCGTTTCATCTGATCTAACCATACCTCACGCTATATGTGTCTTACTGTCACAGATAAGTTTACCTTATTTTCTTCCAAGGCCTTTAATGAAAGTGATTAGGAGTTCTACTAGACTCCTCTGTCAGGCCAAGCTGGTCTTATTTAAGAAAGATGAAGTCTTCTTTCCTTCTTCATCGAGTGATATGATGGGTGCCTTAGATAAGCCTATCATATTTCCAGTGATCTACTTTTCTAGAGAGATGTGCATGATCTACTGCATAAGAAGCCTTTTTAGACAATTCTATTTCTCTGAGAATAAGGGAAGATTTTACGTAGATCTTCAATTATTTCCTCATGGTGATACCATGGGGTTCTTCCTTCTCAGCCACTCTGGTGTGCCTCTTTGGACTCCCCAACATCTGGAGTGAGGCTAAGGAAGAGCTTGCTACTAAGGAGGATGACTAGAAGAACAAAGTTGGGGATTCGGTGTGCCCCTTGGTTCCCCAAGAATTAGTCTCCTAGCAGCCAGCCTTCTTTTTACTCTCTTCAACCTTCATCAAATCTTGTAAATTTACCTCATTGAAGTTTTTTAATGAAAAAACTGTTCTTTCTGATTCTTGCATATTATGCTGAATATTTTGCATATCACAGACAAAAACATAGATTCATGTAAATCACAATAAAACAAAATGTCTAGATAACCAAATGGTTACATTTGCTAACAAATCTGAAAACCAAAATGTTTTAGTGATGAGTAATGTAAAAGGAGATCACATAAGAGCTGCGAGTTTTAGGTCGCATGAAAGCTGCGAACAATAGGTCATATGAGAGCTACGAATAATAGGTCACATATATGGATTTAGAAAATTGGCTACATGCATGTGGTGTCAAAGAGTAGTTCACATGCATAAGTGTGAGGTCGCATATATGCAGTGCCGAAGAGTAGGTCACATGCATGACCATGAAGTCGCATATATGCGATGCCAAAGAGTAGGTCGCATGCATGGACTTAGAAAACTATAGAATTAAAAGAGGTGAGAGCTCGCCATTGAATTGGTGCTATGCTGATAATTCATTTGAGGATTAACAATCAAAAGTAGGAGTGGCTATCTGCCCCATTATATGATCAATGTATAATTCTGAGGGTAGGGGCCTACTTTTGCCCAAGATTTCATTGAGGCTGCGGAAGCTGGTGTCCTGCAGGATGCATCACATAATCCTTCAAATGACTTATTTCGATAAGGTCTTTGATTGCATCTCTGAGCTCGTGACAGTTCAAAGGGTTGTGGTCAATTTTATTGTGATAGGCATAGAATTTGCTTACATCTCAGCGTTCGGAGGGAGTCCTTAGGGGATAAGGTCTCCCAAAGTTTTTTCTATCTTTTTCTATTCCAAATATCCTATTCGGAGTATCCGATAGGACACTATAGTGCTCATGGTAACCAGAGTGTTGAAGTTGCTCAGTCTTGGCCTTCTTCACTAAACGGCTATCAGAAATGGCTCCGACATTTTCGTGATTACTTTTCTTCTTACTTTGCTTGGGGATACTTGCCTTATCCCTTTGATTCTCTAAACCAAAGGTCTCTTCTCACTTGATTTTCTTGGCAGCACGATCATAAAATTCACCTAGGTCCACCATTGGGGATTTGTACATACTTTTATATAATTTGCCATCCTTACGAAGCCCTACTGAGATCGTTGTTAGAATTCTTTCGTAGGATGGGCTTTCCACATTGTTGAGCTCATGCCTGAAGTGGGTGACATAATCTTTCACTGACTCATGCTTGTGCTAAAAGATTGTGGCAAGATGACAGGGGGTGCGAGCTACCTCTTCAGTGTTCTATATTGATTGAGAAATTTTTCCTAACATTCTTCCCAGCTACTAATGCCATGAGCTAGGAGACTCTTAAATCATATTTGAGGTGTATCTCCTAATTTGGCTGGGAAGATACAACATTTAATTAGGGGGTTGCTTGTTCAGAGATCCATCTGGATTTTGAACATATCCAGGTGGTTGAACGGATCGCTATCCCAATTGTACAATGGAATTATGGGGATCTTGAGCTTACATGGTAAAGCACATGTTTCAATTTCCATGGAAAACGACGAGCTCTCATCATCGTGGGCTTGATCATTTTGAACCTGGGGGCATTCCTCTAATTGCTTTAGCCTTCAAAGCACCTCCCTTATTACTAGGTCTTGTGCTTCAGAGTGCAAGCTGGATGACCACTGGCCTCTTTTCCTTTCCTGGTCGAGTGTGTAATAACTTGAAGAATGTTATCGGTTAGACTTGCTTGAGCTTTCAGCTTGGTGCGAGCCCCCTGAATGCGAGTCGTCATTATCCTCACAAGCTCAGCAAGCCTTTGACCTTATCTGAAAGTTGGAAGGGGGAGCTAAGCTAGCGATCTGACACTCTTATCTAACCGACCTTCCCTCTTAGGCTCTTTTGCATAATTATTGGAGCTACGTTACAATCTTAATCTTCTGCTGCATGCACAAAGCTTGTGTTTGTATTAGCACTTTAATTGCTTTAGCCAACTCTTTTACCATGCTTTTAAACATTTGTTGAGGTTAGTGGTGAGCTGAAGGGGGCAAACTATTGGCAACTTGAGTGGTAGAAGAACTTGCTATATGACCCTCAAGCTGATTGACAATAGCATCCAACTTCTTGATGGTATTTCCTCTAGCCATTACAGCTAAACAAAAAATCATCTAGAAAAATAGAGAGTCAACCAGATAACATATGAGTCCCACCAGGTGTGCTAAAATGTTGTTGGTGGATTTCTATTCTGCCAAATCCAACCAATCAGAAAGGTTCTTGTGGACCCAAACTGCAATCTGATTATGCAAATGTTAACAAATACAACAAACAACAGAAAATAGTCGAATAACAAGATGAACACAATGGGATTTTTAACATGATTTGGCTAAAATCGGACAGTATTGATCCCTACGTCTATAGTATCATTGTATTACTTATGGAGAAATTTTAGTAGAGTTTTAGTATAGTATTTCAGCTTCAGATCTTACCTATAGAGAGCTCCTTCCTCTTATTTATAGAAGAAAGGAGGTTACAAGTATAATTACATAATTTGTATTTCTATTACATCAAATAATAAATGTATATGACAATCGCAGCCTCTACAAATTGGCTTCTACAGACTGTCAGTTAACTTTAGTAAAATGCTTTTTATGGGTGGGCCCGTGATGCTACTTCTTATAGGCTGGTCCCATGCACTAAGTCTGAGAGGGTCGCTGTTTTAGGACTTTCCTCAATGAGCTCTTTGCTAAGCAAGGTGCAATGTCTGCGAGATGGGATTCCCGGTTACTACTAGCTTTCAGTCAACGAGGGCAATCTTCGTGAGCTCACCTTTAGCAATGCAAACTCACATATAGCAAGCTGTCAGCTATGCGAGTCAGGTCTTTTCCCTTAGCAAGATGGGACTTCTGTCTTGTTCTATATCTGCATGGACAGTGGTCTAGTAAGCTTGGCTCTTTTCTCATTTAGACTTGGTTTGTTGCCAGGCCTTTGCTAGTCCATTTTGCAAAATTAGAGAACGCACATAACAGGTCTTGAGAGGCAATTATGGAATAACATAGTGCAAAAAATTTTCCTTAAGTACTGATCCAATCCTTATAAAGAAGCTTCTTTAATTGCAGTAATATATTCTATATCACCATCAAGTAGTCGAAGAGCATAACAAGTTTTATTAAATGTCTCATGCACAATGCCATTTATTATGCGTATATCTTTATAACATGTAGCACTTCTAACCTTGTTTAATATATACACAAATAGTATAATTCTCCAGCTGATGGAGGCACAAAATTTATTCTTCCGATGGAAAATCCACACTTCCTTTTAACCCATTGTCAAATGTCTTCTCTAAAAACATATTTCATTGGAAAATCCATATAAGTTAACTTCTTAACATCAAGGTTTTCCCTTTTTTTTTTCATCCATGCAGTGAACATAGTGTCTCTCTTGATTGCCTATTAACTTTTTTTTCTATTGATCCATCATCTCTAACAATTATAAATTGTTTATGAGAAAGATGAAATTTCAATCTCTCTACTGAAGGTTGCCTAAAGTGAATGTCATAGGCAAAGATTCTCCAACATGTTTCACAAGCAGAAACATATCTATAATCATAATAGGACTTGATTTCAACAACTTCTCCAATTTTTTGACCTTCTTGTTTAGATTGAGCTATAGACGCTATTACACGATCACAACCTTTGTTAACATATTTGAAGAGGTATTTGATCGATATGCTTTGGTTGCAAGATTCTACATTCATGCGAGCTTAATAACGGAGCAACATTTGTGGATTGTATGAAAAAATGAAATAATTGTCTAATTGAATGTGATTTTTCTCAATTGTTCTTCTATTGTTGCGCTACCTATAAAGAGGAAAACCTTCATTATCAGTTATGGAATGACCCATGAATTTCATTAGAAAATGTTTACTACACTGACCATTATCCATGTAAGGAGATTTGGGGTTGCTAACATCTCATGATCCATAAATCATAAAAATCTTTACCATTTCATACAAAATTGAATCTTGTTATGACTTTGGAATTTCAGTAAATATTATCCTATCAACATCTTCTGTAGTAAGAATCTTGTCTTTTAGAGAGAGAAAATTATTATGTGAGTATAAGGAAGACCTCTCTTTTGGAACTCAACAGTATACATAAATGCAATAAAAAATAAGATTCAATTTTCAGTGTTTGCTCAAGAAATAGGAGATTATAAAATACAGATAGAATAAGAAGAAAGAAAAAGTTTTTTTTACTTGTTCTTACTTCACCAAAGAATGAGCCTTTTTGAAAATCTTACATCATATAACCACAATATAATTTTGAAGAGTTTGCATATCAAATCGACATAATTAGAAAGTTTCAAACTCCAAGTGGATCAATGATTCTTGTAATTTCTGACTAATTGGGATTGCATGTGAATGTCAAGAATATGTCAAAATATCTAGCCCATCTACATATAATCGTTGCATCATGATAATTTTCCAACATATATCTAGCATCCCCTATGAAGCTTGATGGAAGAAATATTCATATCCCTATAGATGTAACATTAGTTTCACGTTGTAATAGAGAATCACTTAAACCACAATATATTTCAAGTTAAAGATTTTTTTGATTATTCCTAATATATCCAAGCTTCTTTGCTTCAATCATGGTATAAGCATCAAGAATAAATTATTGCAAAAGTCTTTTAGAATTCATCAAGACAGAAAATACATTCAATCTATCTTGTAGGCTAAAGGAAAAAATTCACACATGGATACTTGACACTTTTTCTTCGTTAAGATTGCAATTGATTCAAAATGAGAGACATCATCTTTATGTTAGTCGTATATAGGTGCCCTAGAGTCAATTTGATTGGGCTCTATTGCATCTATGACTAAGTGATCTGTGGATTTGGATAATA
>JANHAO010028981.1:0-10478 GCA_026873985.1 Saraca asoca
TTTAAGAGTGGCATTGATTCCTGAACTCTACATCTTGTTGGCCGAAGTTTGGTTCTTCCACACGGACCATATTTCGACGTCAACAAAACTTATTGAACTTACCATCTCTAACGCATAGTAGGATTGCATTATTTAATCCTAATTTGTGCATAGATTTTGTAGGAACTTGCACACAACCTATGTGTAAAAGTTATAGTTTGATTCCTATTTTTCTATGGATTTTCCAAAAGTAAGAACAAATTCTTCTTCTTTTGGATCTATGTGTATCAATTATTCAATAGTTTTGATCACATAGCTATATTTGTTAAAAAAGGAAGAGTTTGATTTGTAAAGTTCTTTGTCTGGATTCTTGATATTTCCCAGTTATCAATTTGTTGATTGATATCATAAAAATTTATTTTTTCTTTGAAAATAGAATTTAAATCATCTTTGTATTTGATGCGAGATGTATTTGAAGAGTACGACGGAGAGAATGTAAAATGTGAGAAAGAGAACAAAACATATAAATAGAAATTAATATTTTCTCCCATATAATATGAAAGCTTTTAGGTTCCATAAAGATGATGGTTTGAATCATATATTATAGCTATTATATGAATTAAATGTGAAAAGCCTAATATGAATTCTTTCTCTAAAATACTTAGCCCCTTCTTATGTTTAACATGAAAGCCAAGTGATTGGAGATGCCCTAACTTGAAAGCCAAGTGATAGAAGATGCCCTAACTAAACTTAACTTAAATACGGGACTTACACTCCTTCATGATCTTATATTTTACTATGTGCTATTAGTTTTCCATATTATTTTCTTATTCATATGTTAGAATAAACTTCATGAAAGCAATAGCAATTTTCAATTAATATTTTCATCCTTATTTCCTCCTTAGGCTCTAATACCAAAACCATTTTCCCAAGGGCTAAACATAAGATAGGGCTAAGTAATCTAGAGAAAGCATTCATTCTTGTATGGTAAAGCCTTTGAGGTGTCATGGTCATGATGGCTTTTACTTTGGGTTCCTTATAATCAGACAAGATTTCATAAACTTTGTCTAAGGTTTGAATTCTACTTGACCCATCTTGAGGAGGAGTTTCTAGTATTGTCATCGACCTAGCTAATTTTTGGTCTAGTTGTTCTATCATTTGATTTTTTTTTTTGGCTATTTCAATTTTGTTTATGATATTTGTGTTCTTAGGAAAATATGATTCCATCTTAGTAGCAGGCTTCACCGATCAACTTAAAGGATGGGGGGATGACCACCTTACTCAAATAGAAAAAGATTACATTTTAATGTCAATAAAAATAAATTCCTATGGAACAATATTAACTGGTTCTGATAATGAATCCATCTTACTCTAATTTATACAATCACCTAACATTTCATAGGAAACCCAAGCCTATGGAAAGACAACACCTTTAAAGTCCTATATATATAGAATAAACTCCATAAGTCTATTCATTTTCTATCATCAAAACATTAGCAATGACTTCTTCGAACAAACTACATTGTTCTGTTTCTAAAGATGAAAATTCTTTTTCTTTTGTCATTTCTTTGAGATACTGCATTTTCATATTACCAATTGAGAGTCTACTCTATTGTAGTGGATTCCATGATTTGCGAACCATCTGGCTGCTAAATCCATTTGCCTCTAACTTTCTCATTTTTTTTGGCCTGATCTTTCTTAGAAGTAAACTTGGAAAATCTCATCATGATGGTGAAATTTATCATAATGGTCAAGCTTATCCTGTATCATATAGGAAGTAGGTGGATCTCTATATGATACATAATAATCAAATTTCCAATGGGTTCTCCTAATAGCTCTACTCCTAGATCTTTAGTTTCATGTCTTTCTTTAAGCTTTTGTTGACTAGATTTCTTTTTGTTCTACCTTCTTCTTAGTTAGTCTTCTTTCTCATCACTCCATTGCATACATGACTTATAACAACAAGAAGCTAGATCATACCACTTACAGCCACCATCATTTATGGCTTCATATAGAGGCTTTCCAATAGAATCAAAAGCCCATATTGGAACTCGAAGATCTATATTATCATCCAACATCATTTATTCTGGAATCTTTGTGATAGAAGTTCTTTTTAAGAAATGAAATTTGGATGGATCCATCATCCTTTGTATCAAAGGATGGTTCAACCATTTGAATTGGATGTTTGGAGGACTGGGTCTTTTCACAGTGCGTTACCCAGAAATTTAGCAAGATTTTTATCATTTCTTCTCTAGATAACTGTTTTGGAACAAACTAACAAGTAGGGCTTTGGTTGGGATCTAAAGTGATGAAGAGAGATCCCTCGTTCTTTTGCTGGAAAGCTAGGTTAATGGAATAGGTCTATAGTCTATAAACAAAATGGGCATGAAACATTTTAAGATATGCTTCATGGGACATGGGACATAAAACAACTAGTAATCTATAGCTGGATTTTCAAGGCTAAGCCTAGAGTTAGATCCTTTAAAGAAACATTGAAATTAGAGAATATAAATAAAGATTGTTCCAACATTCAAAGTTAACTAGATGGTAGTTAGATAGGCTTGTTGGTATTTGTTATAGCTGGTATCAAGTACTGTTATTCTGAACACAATTGGTAATCACTTTCTTCCATGAAAGGTGAGTGTGATTCTTATGGCTCCAAAATGGATATGGGTAAATCCTTCTTTTTGCCATAATGGGATTAACTTGCAAGGGAATGGTATGGTAAACAATTGTTCTTTGTCAATGGCTAGAACAAGATGCAAATTAAATTTAAAGGCTTGGACATATTCTTTGACTTTATAATTTCAAGGCTTTATTAGAAAACTTATCATTTTCTATGTTCAGGTTTGAGAGGCTTTTTCAAATACTCAATAAGGATTGATCAAGGGTTTTTCAACAATAGGAATTTTATCATCTTTAAAAACAAAAAAGGCTTCATATAAGAATTCAAGCTTTCCAACATTTAATTTTCTAAGTGAAGAAGATGATAAGGATGAAGAGAAAGAAGATATAAAAAAAATGGATTTGCAAAATGAATGTGTAAGGTATTTAGACATTCTAAGAAGAATAAATCCCCCCTTAGAAAATGAAACTAATATGCTTCATAAGAAAAATATGATTTAGAAATTATTTCTTAACGCATAAGATGAGTTTCAAACAATTCTATATAGGGCAAAACATATTAAACTATGGAGCTAGATAATTTCATGAACAATAAAAGTTTGTGTAAGATTGTTCTAATGTGGAGGATCCCTAGAAGGGCAACCACAAAGCATACTTGAAATATTACTAAAGCATACTATAATCAAAATCTAAGGAAGAGATTAAATACTTAGAAAATCATTCTCTCAACAAGAGCACCAAATAGTGTGAAGAGGGAGATTTTTGAGAAGCTTTCACCTTGCCCTGAATGGCATGGGATCACTCTTATTTATAGGCAAACTACTAATACAAGGATGATGCCTTATAGATTACAAGCATACGTGGCAGCCATTTACAAGTTGCTTGAGATTACAACAAGATAAGATAATAAAATCCTATTACACATGTCAAACCTAAAATAGGTGTTGACACTATAGATAAACAAATGTGATACATATTCATAAACCAAAGTTGATACAGGCTTTAAGGACTATGATAAGGTCCACTATCTCCAGATCTAGTGCTTTCTAAATCAAGCCTATCTAATTGTATCATCACCTCATCCAAATGCATTATTTCCCAAACATTATAAGCATTTTGGCACCTCAGAGCATAAGGAGGAGGAAAGATTCCATTAGAGCAATCTACCCATGTGCTAACTAATAGTACATCATTAAGTAAGGTTGTAGGATCAACTCCATTGGTAAGAGCCATGATTGAGTGAGCATGTCTCCAATGCAAATATCCCGCCTGAGGGAATTCAATCAACATTGACTTAGCTTACTCCAAAGAGAATGAGGAATCTTCTCCTCATCATTCTAGATCCCAACCAAAGCTCTACTTGTTATTTTGTTCCAAAACAATTATCTAGAGAAGAATTGATAAAAATCTTGCTAGATTCCTGGGTAATGCACTACAAAAAAACCCACTCCTCCAAACAACTAGTTTAAGTAATTGAACCATCCTTTGAAACAAAGTATGATGGACCCTTCCAAATTTCATTCCCAAAAAAGAACTTCCTCAAATGATGTTGGAAGATAGTATAGACTTTCAAGTTCCAATATAGGCTTTTGATTCTACTGGAAAGCCTATATATGAAGTCACGACTAATGGAGGCCATAAGTGGCATGATCTAGCTTCTTGCTATTGTGAGTCATGTATGCAATGGAGTGATGAAAAGAAAGACCAACCAAAGAGAAGGTGGAACAAAAAGAAATCTAGCCAACAAAAGCTTAAAGAAAGATATGAAGTAAGAGATCTGAGAGTCGGGCTACTAGGAGAACCCAGTGGAAAATTTGATTATTATGTATCATATGGAGATCCACCTACTTTCTATATGATGTAGCATGACCCTGACCATTATGATAAATTTCACCATCATGATGACGATTTTCCACCTTTACAATTCATTTCCAAGAAAGATTGAGCTAAACAAAATTGGAAAGTTAAAGGCAAATAAGTTTAGTAGCTTGATGGCTCGTAAATCATGGTATCCACATAAGTAGAGTAAACTCTCAAGTGGCAATTTAAAAATGCAATATCTTAAATAAACTTCTAAAAAAAATTGTAGTTAGGCGAAAAAGACTTGAAACAAAGGTTAATGCACACCATGTGACCACTTCCTAAGTTATTGAAGACTTGTCCCAAAAAATTAACAACTTACACCAAAAGCTATGCTATCTTATATCTATTTTCCAAGTGTAATAAACTAGAAGGATGCAAAAATCAAGAACTTGAAAGCTCAAGTAGGCTCCCTCATAGCCAAGTATGGTACTTAATTTGGAACAATGGTTAGCCAACATTTAGGGATAACTCTTCCATCAATGACCCAACCTTTGTTGACCACCCCTAGTCCACATAATGTTGTCACTTTCCTGGTTTCAGAACTTTTGAATCCTTATCCATCAAAGCTACCATCTTCTTCCCAGAAAAAAAAAAAAACAAAGTAACTCCAGCCGCCACTAAGAGACCTTGCACTTATAAAAGTCTTTTAAACAATAGTTTAATTTAGTTCCTCAAAGAAATGACAAAGGAAGAAGAATCCTCATCTTTAAAAAAAAGAAATAGCTCAATTTGTTCAAAGAAGTCACTACTAATATTTTGATTAGAGAGAGACTCATAAGGAATCTAAACTAGAAGCAATTAAGCCTAAACAGACTGAAGAATCAAACCAAAAGCCATTTGTTGAAAGCATTAAAGGATTTACCCTAGATGATATTCCTTATTCACAATGGCATGATCACTTTCTAGAATTTCATTTATGGCTGACAATAGTCCAACTTGACAAAAAAGGATCATTGCAGGCCGTGTTTAAAACATTCTTGTCCAAACTTCAAGGGAGAATGTGTGATTACTAGTTGTCTCTTGGAGAGTATTGCCTACTTATATAATACAACTTTGTTAGTATTGATGACTTTCTGACTAAATTACACAATGAATTCCTAAGCTCATCACCAAATGTCTAAGTGTAAGCCAGAAAAAAGTTCATGAATATGAGGTATTACTTATTTAAATGCAAAGACATCTAGAGACATTATGATGCCATGGCAAAAAGGTATTACTAGATCCAAGGGATTGATGAAGTCAGCCTTAAGTATGTTTTCCTTCAATCATATCTAGAACCTCTTAGACAACAAGCTAAGATTATCTTAAAATATCAAAACTTGGTTCTTCCCAATGCAACCTTAGGAAATCTTTACCAAGCAATAATCTCTACTCTTAACAGGCTTTGTGAACAAAGAATATTTTTCAAGCATTTCAACAATTCAAATCTTAGAAAAGCATGTGGAAGACCTAATCTTATCATCAAAGATCTAGCTATCAAGAGGCATAAAAGTTCAAAAGAAATAGGATCAAAGCCAGATATTTCAAAAGAAAGAAGACAAAAGGAAAGAAATAAGGAGATAAATGTTTCATCTACAAATAGAAGGGTCACTTTGAAAAAACAAAAAAAAAATGTCCAAATAAAGCATCACACCAAAATCTAATTGATCAATATTTTGACTTAGATGAAGATCTTGAGTCAATCTTCAAGGAAGTAGGACAGAAGCCATTAGAAGAATCTATTTTCTGCATAAAAAAAGAATAATGAACCACTGATGCTGAAAAAGCTCTAAAAGAATTTTCTAAAGAAGAGTTCCACTTGATGCAGGTTGATCTTTTTAATGAAACCCCTAAAGATGATCAATCAGGATCCTAAAGATGTTTTAGAATCATTGTCTAGCTATTATTGTGTCCTGCAACCATAGCTAGGATCATTCCTAAAAAATATGGTAAGGCCTTTAATGTCATTGCCTTCTTTGACACAGGAGTAATGCATTCCACTATAAACCCAGACATCTATCTTACCTACAGATTCATGGAAAAAGACTTATAAGTTGTTCAAAGTGGCCAATGGAGACAATCTTGTTGTCACAAAGATCTCCAAGTCAATATACTTAAAACTCTTTCCAAACTACATGGTGAAATATCGATTTTATGGCACTAAAGACCTAGAAAAGATGTTATTGTGGGATTTGTCTTAATTTATAAACTATTAAAAGAAAAGGTTGTCTAGGAATGCAATTGAATAAAAAAAAAGGATACTTCCAACCATAGACCTCCATTCCAAAAATATTCACCATGACATTAGAATTGAAAACTTTTACCTAGACAATTAAAAAAACATCATATGTTGAATCACACTCAAACTTCCTTCAAGAGTGCAAACATCCTTTATGGTTCAATTTGAAGCTTTTCATTTGACTACCTTTCAAGAAAAATGAAAATGTTAATCCTACAAAGGCTACTCATTTTGGAATGCATCTAGACCTTTAAAATTTAGTAAAAGAAGAATTAGCTTAGCCAAAGTCCTAAGTGATAATTGAGCCAACATCATCACCATGGGCATGTTAGAGGAAAGTTAAGGCTTGGAATAGATTATGAGCCTCTTAACTTGTTCCTTGCATATATGAAATTTCCTTTGCCGAGAAGAGAAATGTTACTATAAAAACTTCCAAAAGAATAAATCTTTTTGAAGTTCAATCTTAAGGTAGTATCTAAGAATACATCTAGAAGAAAGATACAAAACTACTTTTTGTATTCCTAATTTCCACTACCAATGGACAATGATGCCCTTTGGTTTAAAGAATGATCCCTCTAAATTCTAAAAGGCCATGACCAAAATCTTTGAACCAATCCTCCACTCAGGCCTTGTTTACATAGATGATATCTTGCTATTCTCATTTATCCCTGCTAAACATATAATTATTCTGCAATCTAGGAACATGGAATAATGCTTTCCTAGAAGAAAATGCAATTGGTTCAACATTAATTATCCAAGATGGGTAGATAAAGTCACAGCCATATATTGCCACAAAAATCAAAGAATTCCCCAATGAAAATTTAATTGTTAAGCAAGTTTAATAGCTTTTGGATTCAGTTAATTATATGAAAGATTTTGTTCTAAAAATAGCCCAATACCATTCTTTTTTAATCACAGTTGATGCAAAAAAGTCTGCCATAATGGTCTCAAGCTCACAACAATGCTATTAAGAAATTAGAAGAATTCTCCAAAGATCTTCCTCCTCTTCATATTCCTTCAGATGAAGGGCAGCAAATTCTTCAAACAGATACAAGTGATCAATATTAGGGAGCTATACTCTTAGATTCTAACCAAGGACGAGTTATATATGGTTACCAGAGTGGAAAGTTTAGTCCTACTAAACAACATTCCATTCCACTTTTAAAGAAATTCTTGTTGTGAAAAAGGCTATTGAGAAATTCAAGTTTCACCTAATAGGAAGATATTTTTTGGTTAAGATGGATATATTAGCATTTTGAGTAATGCTGAACACAAGAAAAACATTGGTTCCCCTTAAGGCATGTATCAACTTTTGCTTTATGAATATGTATCACGTTTGTTTATCTTTAGTATTGACACCAATTTTGGGCTTGATATGTGTAATCTAGTTTTATTATCTTAGGTAGCCTATAAGAGACTACCACAAGTGCTTGTAATCTGTAAGGCCTCATCCTTGTATCAGTAGTTTGCCTATAAATAAGAGTGGTCCTTTGCCATTTAGGGTAAGGTGAAAACTTCTAAAAAATCTCCTTCACACTATTTGGTTCTCTTGTTGAGAGAATAAGTCTCTAAGCATTTAATCTCTTCCATTAATTTTGATTCTAGTATGCTTCAATATATTTCAAGTATGCTCTATGGTTGGCCTTCTAAGTCCTATTTTTCTTATAAAGCATGTTAGTTTCATTTTCTAAGGGGATATTTATTCTATTTTTTTTGTTTTTTTATTATATATATATATGGATTTGGATTCTATAAAGTGCAAGATCCACTTTAGAGGATAAAATGGATTATTATAATAATTGATGAGAAAATCAAGGAACTAGATAATTACAAATTTAAAAATTACTTTTTCAATTATTTATTATTTATTAAATACTGAGCCGTTTATTTTCTCACTAACCATTATGATAATCCATTTTATTCTCTAAAGTGCATCTTAAACTTTAGAAAAGCTAAATCCATATATATATTATGTATATATATGTACATACATATAGGTTATGCATACACACATATACATACATGTGGTGTACTAAAGTTAGGGTAACTAGATAAATAAAATTAAATTTCTAACATTATATCTAGATAGATTTCTAATTCTAATTCAAATTCTTCTTATTGAGGCTTTATTATTTATTTATTTTTACTATTTTTTTTTACAAGTTTTTTAAAATTGAAAAGTAGAGTTCATGAGATAGTAAGTAAATATTTTATTATTTTTTTTATATTTAGTATACTTCCAAGTTTTTTTATAACTATTTTAAACATGTACTACATATAAATTTCATTAGCCTTTTAACAAGGCTTAAGGTTTATCCAATAAATAGTGGATATTTATATTTTACAATTAAATCATGTATCAAAGGTATAGTATTCTAATATGTAAATGTTATTGACGCATATAAGTTTGTGTGATAGTGGAGACAAGGCAGTATTGCCCTATCTAATGTCCCCACAAAAACAATTAAAAGTTTCACAACATTTACAAGATAGTGAACGTGAACGTTGTCATAGCAGCACTGCGCTAGAGCTTGCTACCAAAAAGCTAGCACAGCTGACACGGGCCAAATACACATTTTTATTTAATTTTATTATAAAAGAGAAAAATATATGTAACATGTTTTTCCCGCTTTTGCGTGCTATTTCATTTTTTTTACGTCTTATTATTTTATTTGTTTAGTATGTATATAGGACATTTATTTTTCTGATTTTGTACATACACTTTATAAGTTATATAGGTTATTTATTTTCTATCATACATTTCAGTTTAATTTATTTAAATAACAAAGTTTGTATTATTTAATTTTATTGTAAAAAAAAATAGAGATTCGTATAACATGTTTTTTCTATCTTTGCATGCTATGTTATATATTTTACACATGCTATTATTATTTGTTTAGCATATATATCAAATAATTCATGTATTTTTATTTTATACATACACTTTATAAGTTAAATCAATTATTTATTATTTTCTTTCGTATATTTCAATTTGATCAGCAAAGCTTATGTTAATTACTCTTAGTAAAAAAGGAAAGATATATGTAATTTATTTTTCTATTTTGGCATCCTATATTTTATACATGGTGTTTTTTTATTTGTTTGTTGTGCATACCATATAATTTCTTTTTTTTTTATTTTATATGTGTAGTTTATAAGTTAAATAACTTATTTATTTTCTTTCATATATTTTTGTTTGATTTGTTTGAGCAATAAAGCTTCTATTATTTAATTTTTATTCTTTGCCAAGAGATATTTTGTCATCTAAAAATGCTGAATAATCATGCTTAACTAATTTCATTTACATAAACATTTTTGTGGGGCAACATTACTATTGACAGAATTTTCCATTAGCCTTTAATGTTTTTTTTTTTTTTTAAAAAAAGGGGTTTTGCATTACATCCAGAAATAGTATCAAACCAATACAGGGCCAAAAGCCATGTTGGCAACATCTACCAGTGGGTAAACATTGCCAACAACAACGTTTCCTCTTTTATAAAAGGAAAAAAATTACATTATGTCGGGAAAAAGTTTTAAGAAGATATCAAACCAAGAAATACTTTTGGCGACCACACTATGCTTTGCTTGGTGAGTGGAAAAAAATATAGGAAAGACAATAAGAGGAAACACTACAAGAATTCTCCGGATTAGCGAGGGACAATTCCCTCGCTAAAAGCATATATTCCGTCGCTAAATGGGCATTTTGCAACGGAAAGTTCCCTCGCAAATTTCGTTGCTAAATTCACCGTAGCTAATTTAGCGAAGAAACAGACGTTCCGTCGCTATGCATTAG
>JANHAO010028982.1:0-10475 GCA_026873985.1 Saraca asoca
ATTTTTCTGCTTCATTGTATCCAGACAAGGTTGCAAAGCACAACAAGGTTGAAGAAAATAATTCAAGAAGTCAATGAAACAGCGGTAGAATCAGAAATAAGGAGTAGAATGCAACCCTTGAAGGATCTTGTAATTGAAACTATTGATCGCCTTGGGGCTGTTGTCACTCCTCACTTATTCATAGCAATCTGCCGAGGTTTCTGGGACCGGTTGGGACAGGTGGAACAACATTTGCATTATGAAGTTCTTGAAATGCTAAATCTTTGATTATGAATCCTAGACTTATTTATCTATTCTCTTTACAGGATCTACTACATGTTTTGGAAGACAAGACAGAGAAAAGCCCATGGTTTAAAGGCTTGCGAATTGCAGTTTCTGTAAGTTGCACTTAGTTTTCTCTCTAACAAGCTGATGAATGGAAGCTAATTGATATGTGTACATACTGCAGTGAACTTGTAGTATTATCATTTATGATTTCCTATGTATAAGTTTTGTTCTTTAGAAGGAAAGAACATTTAAAATTACCTCCAGTTTAAATTTTTGTAAATTTAATTTCTCCGTGCAGGTTTTGGATGACATGTTTATATCAGAGATGCAGAAATTCCTTGGCAATGCCCTACAGAAGAAAGACTTGGAGCCACCAAGGTTTATAATGGAAGTACAATGTATGCTCAATAAAGATGCTGCAAGTTACAAGGACAATTACTTCTATTAGCATTTTTTTCTGCGTATAGTAACATTATAATCCCAAGAGAAAGCCTGGCCTCCTTTTTCCAGTTTAATTACTAAAGAAGTAGAGGGATATAGAAATCAAAGACAAAGTAGGCGCAATGCAATGTGAATGCACTAGGCATCGAGCTCAGTCAATTGTATTTGTTTTTAGGTTTTTACCTTTTTTGTCTCAACGATTTGAATGTAGAATACAACAGTTACTCTATGAAAAATTTTGACCCTTTATTCTTGAGGCCTTAAAGTAGGATTTGATTCCTTTTTGTGGACGTATCCACAAGTGTATACTGCTAAATTCTCTGTTGTTGTTGAGTAACCTGAGGTGATCAAAGTGGAATGCCCCACTACACATATGCTTGCCTACTCTTTTAGGGTTGAGTGGAATTTTAAGTTATCACTGGATAAGATTTCAAAGGCCCAAGCCTTCTAGGGGCTACACGACCTGTGACCTTTGATTATTGAATATAGTATTGATTCTCCTATGTTTGATCTGTGTTCTTTCACATTAATTATTATTATCTATCTATTGGTTACTAAGTATTATTACCTGTCTGTTGGTTGAGAGACGCAGATTATGCACATGAGAAAAAGCTATTTGTCGGTATAACTTTTGGATTGAATTTACAATGAGAGAACTTTGTTTTTTATTATTGTGAAACTTGCATCCTTTTCTCACAAGTCACTGTGTGAATTTGGTTTGACAGTTTATCTGCATCAAGCATCTTGAATCTTTTCATATAGTTGGCAGCCAAATTGAAAGTGGTTGCAGTTGTAATTGGAAATCCGCTACTGGTAATATTGACAAGAACAGCTTCATCAATTGGTTGCATCAATAGTAGTTAGCTGGTTGCCGTCACATCAGGATGTGGGTACGTAACCCTTTTATATGGAATTCGCTTGTATATACTGATGTCAATTCCTGATGGATGATAATGAGAGAGGTTAATTATTATTTGAGAGAACTTGCCTTCTTTCTTTTTCCCTTTTGGGTCCATCTCAACGGAATAAAAAATATTTCTTTTTATTTTTATACCAAAGATTCTTCATTTTCTTTATCTTACTCCTAAAAAGGCCACAAGACTTTGCATCAAGCTAAGTGGCTTTTGTGAGACACCTTTGAAGAAATTATTGAAAACATTTGGACCTAACTGACTATGAGAGAGTAAGTCCATTTCTGTGCAGAGACAGGGGATGGTGTTTCCATGAAATTTCTTGCTATCCTCCAATCCGTTTGCATTTTTTGTGGAAACCAACTATGCAGCAAAAGCTGAAGTTTAAGCAGTCTTTTAATGACAATTTTGGTTCATTGAATAACAATCCTCTAATGCAAATCTAATAGTAAATTACTTTTATTTGTAATTAATTTTAAAAGAGACGTATTGAGAATATATGTATAAATAGTATTTTTGGCTACATTATAAATAAAATAGTAATATATCAAATAATGTCAACCATTCAATAAGCATTATGAAGGTAGTGCACATCCACGTGTAAAGGATTTGAAACCAAAATCAAGGAGCCTTTGATGGAGCAAATGGGCAGACCACGAATTCAAAGAGAACAAAGAAAGGAAGCAGTTAAAGGCATCTTTCCAGAACACACGCACAGATTCTTTTCTTTGAACCGAGCAATTGTGGTTAGAAGAACAAATACGTAGCATTGTGAGCCATAGGCTTCTACTTAAAAAGGAAGACAAGTTCGTTCACAGCATAGAGATTCATATTTTCCCCCAAACAGTTCCTTTCCACAATGTATTGCTTTCATTTTCCCGATCTTATTGATTCAGTAATAATATGACAATGACAAAGAGAAATATAGCTCAAAGATCGTTTCAGTTCCTAACTTGAAAAAGAGATGCCCTATTTACTTATATAAATCACAATAATTTTAGAATTTATATCACCATCAAGATTTTTTTTTCTTTTTTTTTTTGGTTTCTGTTGGTGTTAAGGAATAACTTTTGCAATATGTAGGAATAGAATCTGAACGTATATGTAATTACATGTTGAACTCATTTGTTGACCATTAAGTTCATCTCTTAAAGTTCGTCTTTGAAAAATTGAATATGATTATAAATATCAATATGCTTATGGAATGTCAAGACTTTGAAAGCATATTACACTTTACCTATGTTTACTCTAATTTTCTAACCTTGTTAATTCTTAAAACAGAAAATACATTTTATCCATACATTTTATTCATTTATATATGACATGATCTTATTTTCTATTTATCTATTTGTAATTTAAAATATCACAAAAGGGGAATTTTGATTTGCACCCTCAATACTTTGCCTACCTATGATAATGATCTATCCAAATCTAACAAATTTTATCACATGTTATTCACATGCTCTCTAATTTTTTTTACCATTATTAGAACTCTATTATTTCAAATTTTCTCTTTTGTCTAAATCCAAAACCTTGCATTATACCGAAGAAATCTTGCAGAATTAAAGATAATTTTTTTTTTAGGATTTATTTCTAATTTAGACAAAGAAAATTGAAAATGATAGGGATGCAATTATAGCCAAATTAGAGTTAATTAAAAAGTACATGATTAATATATGATAAAATTTGTTAAATTTTGATAGAAAATTAGTATATGTGAGCATAATGTTAATAGTACAAATCATAAATTACCTATTTGTAACACTTTAAACCATAAATAAATTAATTAAAATTAAGACCACATTAGGCATGGAAAAAGTATGTTTTTGCATTCTCAAAATTATGCTTCAAAAGAAGGTACATTTTATATATAGCTTAAATTACAAAGAACTTTCTGAAGTATATTTATGTACTTTACCTTTTTATATTTTAAAACTCAAAAATATCTTTTTTTAATCTTTTAGTTATACGCCATTTATTATTTTTATCATGCATTCCATCAATTTTAGTTACATGAGGAAGTCATACGATTCAGATGTAATTTATTTTTTGAATAAATCATAATTTACCTCTATTTTTGTACATGGGAATATCACAATCAATGAGATATAAATTTTTTGCGAGAGAATATGAAAATGCAAAGCTAAGAACAGTAGGTAAACACATGTTGTATGCTGCTTAGCATTTGTCTTGTATAGGGCATAGGCTCTTTTGGAGGGACTTATTTACAAAATCCAATTCACCAGCACCACCCTCTTCTTCAAACCATATATTATAGTCCCTTTACGTTTTTCTTAGCTAATAGTAGAAACTTTACGTTTCTATCTAGTTCTGTTACACCACCAATTCTGTTCACCACTGTCGCTGCTTCTCCGGAGAAAGTAAGCAGCAAGAATTTCTTTCTGCTGTCTGAGCAAGTCAGACTAACCAAACTCGCATCGCCCTCCGGATTGTGATAAAACAGAACCAAACTACCACACTTACGTCGCTTCTAAGCAGAATCCTTTTTCAAATTTAAAATAAGAATTGCTGTCTGTCGTCCAAATTCCACCTCCAATTTCAATTTCTCAAAAATAAGGTCACCACTTAAAAAACAAAAAAGCAGATTTCCATTTGCAAAATCAAGCACATCATTCATATTCATTAATGATAATGATAATTTATTACTAAATCATCATTCCGAAATGACGCTGTTACATCCATTAAATAAGCCATAAAATAAAAATAAGCAAATTATTTTTTTTTTTTCTTTTCGGAATTCTTCGTCGTCATCTATGGCAGCTCAGAAATCCTTAAACAACTTCCGAACCTGTTCCAGTGTCACAAACAGGACAACAGTGAAGGGTCCTTGCCTTGAAATCGTAGGTATAAAACCTTTGTACAGTGCCATAGGACCCTCTGCTTTCACTGTCTTCAGAGCACAATCCAACGCCCCCGTGTACGGCGGGGCCTCCCCTGGCTCCACCTTCATGTTCATCACCCTTGTTTTTATAACGTCCACCGGGTTCGAAGCCACTGCCGCCACGAACCCCGCCGCGAAACTCGCCGTCACGTGGGTCCCAAGCCCATCGCGCATCACGCCCTTCTCCAGTATAGTCTCCTTGATCTGATCGTACGATGCCAGCTGCGACGCCGTCACCAGCATCGCGCGGTTCACCGTAAGCGATGAGCCGCGCCACAGGCTAGTCACTCCCTCTTGCTTCGCCATTCGGGCGATGGCATCAACCACAGATTTGTAGTTGCGCCGCTGAGCCGGCGGAAGCCGACCATCGGCTTGCATCCTAACCATGGCCACGTCAGCAGGGTTGCCCACGGCGGCGCCTATGCCGCCGGCGATCAGACCGGCCGCGATCTTACGAGACAACGGCATGCTACCTCCGGTGCTAGGATCGGACCATTTCTGTTTAAGAACGTCGTAGAGTCCCATGCGGGTGGTGGAGTAGAGTGTTTGGCGGAGGACGGTGGCGGAGACACCGGAGAAAAGAGCCGCAACGCCTTCTTGTTGGATAATGCGAACGCCAACAGCAATAGGGCCCACACGAGCCGGCGGCGGTGGAGGTGGCGCCATGTGGAAGGAGCTCGGAGCTGTGGCCCCGGCACCAGGATGAAAAGCGAGCGCGGGACGAAGGTTGTGAACAGCCGGGTTCGGGGCGTGGGTTTCACCCTGGAGCTGCATGCGGACCTTAATCAGGTCAAGAGGATGGGTGGAACACCCCGCAACAATGGAAGCAATGCCTCCCTCGACGAATCCTTTCACACCCATTTCGAATTTTCTCGGGAATCAAGCAAAAATGTTAGCTTTTTTTAGAAAAGAATCAAAAGAATGACAATTTGGTGATCTAAGGTGAGAGAAATTTCCTGGAAAACTTAAAAAGAAGAAAGGAAGTAATGAATAAGAGTAAATTAATGGGAAACAATACAAGAGGACCAGTTGGAATTGGGGTTCATCTCACTGGAAACCAGCAGATGACAATGGAGGCCACAGGCTATGGAAGAAGAGTGGGGAACGGTGGACCTCTGAGACATATGCTACTCAGCAAACTATGTTTTAGATAAAACGGCGAGATGTTTAATGTGGAAAAATGCAGAGCCAAGGGCAATATTTATAGTAGTTATTTGCCAGAAGAAGCAAGATAGAAGCTGGCTGGCAGCAACATCTTACGTAAGAAGCGTCCTAGTGTACGCGCTTGCTGGGCCCTTCCAATTTTGCAGTAATTCTGAGTTTTCCAAGTGGTCACAGTTGACAACTCACATGTTTTGTTTCTATTGTTTATCTGAATATTATAAGCTTCTCGATTATCAAAAGTTCACACTTTTAGCCGCGTACCTGCTGAAGTTTCTCTGGTTGCCAAATATATGGGAAGGAAAATATAAATAAGAAATTAACTTTTTTATTTAATATTTAAATTTTAAAAATAAAATAATTTATTTCATTTTAATATTATGATATATCATCCACCTCTTTAATAATTTATATTGATGTTTACAAATCATAATTCACTAGAATAACTCACAATAAAATTTAAATTTAAAACGAGATAAATCAAGGAAGATAACAAAAATGATATGCAGTCCTAACTAAAAATGAAATTTGTTTAGAGGTTTGGCCTTCTCTAGATTTGGGCAGTAGCAATTTGGACTTGACTCGTTAACTTTTAAAGAGTCAGCATCGGTGACAAAAGCGCGGGTTCCCCACACGTTAATCGACCGAAAACTTGGCAAGTCGTAATCACGGAAAAAGCAGGTACTGTATCCGGTGTCTTTGGAAAATTTAGGGTTTCACAACCTGGCCACGTGGACCAATGGACAAACAACAGCTGTTTAGTAAGTGAACTGTGATACTTTGTGAAAATTATGTAATGACCCATAACTATTGTTTAATTACACAATGTGTTCCCTTTTTTTATTGGTAATTTTCTTTTCTGATAAATGAATAAATGACACTTGATTTCTGGGTTAATTGCAAAAGATCTCCTCAACCAAAGTCATACTCTAGCCAACCTTCTTGTAAAAGTGTGAAAGGTCTTTTCTCAATGTCAAATATATTGCTATTGGATAAAAAAAATGATAAGTCCAACAATTTCTTTGTTCTTAGTGTCACTTAATTTTTAGAAATTAAGCACTTCAATAGTCTTTAATGGTGATACGAATTATCCAAAATGTCAATGAAATGAATGTTTATTTGTCCCAATCATTCTTGTTAATCCTCATCCCAATAAGGAAGGGGTAATTTTTAACAAAGTTTTCATGTTGTTGATATGAATATCCTTGATTTTCAAGTTATGGTATCATGTCTATCATCTTAACAAAATTATACTAGCAATGCTATAAGTTTTTAAACAAACAATGGATAGAAAATTAATCTATAATGAAAATTTATGAATAATTACCTAATTTATAGATTTTTCCCAAAATTAGGTATTTGTGATTACTAACTAACTAATTTATTTTGATTTTTAAATATAATACTTTTTATTTTTATTTTTAAATTTATGGATAGCTACTAATTTATTTTGATTTTATCTTATTATTATTTAATTTAATACAATTTTTTATTTAAAGTATTTATTTTAATTTTTAAATAAAAATTAAATTAAATAAATAATGGATATATATAAATGAATTTTTAATAACCTTTTTATTAGTAAATTAATATTTTATTTATTTATTTAACCCGTTAAACATTATAAATAGATTTAGATTAATCTAAATATTGAAAATATTGATAGATTTGATACATTCATGAATATCAATTCACTTTCTCAACTCTAAAGTGTACTAGTCAACTTTAATCTCATCAGTAGTGGGTATATGATCAGTGAGAGTACATTGCCTTAGATAATTATATTGTGCAATTTGATACGCATGATTAAGGTAGTTAATCAACCTTATCTTCATTAACTCTAATATTATTAATAGTTAGTATGTAATTAGTGAGAGTAGAATACCCTAAATCATGAAGATGTATAATTTGATTTGTGTAATAATGTAAATTGATCAATTTTTATCTCATTAGTAAGAATAGAGTTCCATAATGTTCAAAGATCTATTATCTGGTTTGTGCAACTAGATGGATTAATTAAATTTAATCTCACTTGTAATTGGAACATGATTAATATAATAGAGTTTTCTACATCAGTAAAATGTATACTTTAATTTGTGTGGTTAGATGAATTGGTGAATTGTAATTTTATTAGACATATATTTTAGTCAGTGAAAGTGGAATTTATTGATGAGATTTATTTATAATTAGGCTGTTATAATTATTTAATTATAACTAAAGGAAATTGTTTTAGTAATATATATAACCTCATAAAAAAAATTTGCGTCAAATTTACAATTTTGACAATGTGCAATGTTAGAGTGTAAATTCTCCCGTATGCCAACTTGACTATGAATGTTTTCACATTTCCATGACGGAATTATAAAATGAAGTTCAATGTATAATTTTTCGTTTTTAATATGCAGATATCAAAATTTCCCATTCCTTTTTTGTGTTCATTTTAATCAACGGTTATTATTTAATGAGTTTCATCCTATGGTTGATATGCCGCCAACTCAGCTTGGGTTTTAAAATGGCCTTGGGCACCATAGTCACCCCCCCCCCCCCCCAAAAAAAAAACATGTATATAAATAATATCGTTGTTATCTGGGGGAGGTTACAGCGTTGCTTTTTCCTATTTTTGGTCAAAATATACTTCTGCCCCCAAAAACTTTTGTTGGACATCATGTAGATAAAAATCTACATCCTCAATTTATGAACTTATTTTTGAGCAGCAAGATTAGTACATCAATTGTTTTACATCATTTTATGTACATATAAGTTTATTCATCATTGATGCACTTTTGACTTATAAGTGTGATACTGATGATTTGTATGGGAGAGAAAATATCAGTAATAATGACAAAAGACCGTTGAAGAGATTTTGAGGCTCAAGTTATTGAATGTGTAAGATTAATAGACAGAGAGTTTGAAAGTGTATTTAGATTAAGATTTGAAATATATATATATATATATATATGATGTCTTTATGTGAAAATATAATTAGAAACAAAATAATTTATATACGGATAAAGATATAAGTTGATGATTAATACAATTTTTATAGATGTAACGAATGTATAATATGAAATGTATATCCTAAAATAATGATAATTAAGAGATAATGTTGTATTATATTGATAATCAAAGTGCTAAATTATCTATATAAAATATATGTTATAATAATTATTGAGATGATTCCAACAATCTTATTATTTGTTTGGAGATTAGAAATATATCTCATTAAATATAAATAACTGCTAAAATAAAAAATAGGACGAATACCTCTTTCATAAATATAAATATGATAAAATTGAATCATTATCCATCATGACACTTCTTGTTTTATTGGGTTATTCGACTTCAATTGTGGAATACACAAATTGAAACCGAACTAGTAGTGTCTTCTCGAAGATTGAAAAACTGTACTGATATTTTTACTTGGCGTAAACTCAATAGGGTAAAGTGTAAACTTGAAAGTTAATTCATGTATTAATTATGTTACTTAGCTTAAATTTATGGGGTAATAAAGCTTTTTTATTATTTATTATTAATTTCTTGCATTTGAATTGGGATGATCGTTATCTGTAGATTTTTTATTTCAATGCTACAATTTTATATGATATTTATCTAAGATATTTTAGTATTTGGTCGTCCACAAAAGATGTGATTTTAACTTATGGGTCCATAATCATTGGGGCTAGGCTAGCTTGATTTAATGGTGCAATATGCCACACCATAAATTGATGAGAAGTCCCTCGTAGACATCCGATGAATTTGGAAAGGTACTATAAATTGATGAGAATTTCTTCAATTTCTGTTGTTACTGGCCAAGGGTCGCGTACCATGTAATAATGATCAAATTACATTTATCTGTTTTAAAATTTAATTTAATTACATTTATATTTTTCTTATTTTTAAAATATATATTCATTATTCTTATTTCTTTTTGGAGCAGAGAAGGTGATGAATATAAGGTCAAAATTCAATATAATAACAGAAGCCCACTTCAATGGTTTAGCTGAAGGTTATGAGAGAGTTAAAACTCCTCTTTCCCTCTCCAAGTCCTATAAATAACAAAGTAGTATGAGCTTTGACTTAATTAGTTTAATACTTCACTCTCATTTAAATATTTTTTAAATTTTAGTATAAAGGGATATTGATGATTACCATTATTTAAACTTTTATGCAGGTGATTTTCAATCACTTCAGATTAAAGCATTCATCAGAAGATGGATATATATTTAAAATAGAAGAAAAATAAGTGGATGTGTATAAAAAATGATAATTTTTAAAATAAAGAAGATATAAATGTGATTATACTAAATTTCAGAGAAAATAATAATATTTATCCAATAATCATTTGCTCCACCGTTTAAACCCATTAAATAAAAAAAAATAATAATGTCAAAATGCAATACATTGAATCAGGCAACAATTCTAGAGGTCATGAATGTAAGACATTAGACATTTCAAACACAAATTAATTCAAATATCAACCTACCGTTAAAATTTATTTATGAATATATGATATTAGACATTTCGTTTAAAATACAACAAAACTCTAATTTAAGGGTGAGAGGGTTTGAACCCCCCTCTCTCTATATATATTGTTACATTATTGATAAAAATGATTGAAATTAATACTTTTAACCTATTTAGCACGCATACAGATACGAGGATATGATATTTTAAAAAAAAAATAGGACACTGACACGTGGGAGATATATGTAAATAATAAAAATATAGGAGTATATTTATAAATATTAAAAAATATTATATTTATTTATAAATATATATTATAATTATTATTT